>CAXHSM010001376.1:0-136294 GCA_964019185.1 Maratus speculifer | reverse complement strand
TCATCCTCACGTTGCAAATAACACCCAGTCTGTGCATCGGACCGTCACAAATGGCACCCAGTAGTGTGCATCCTTCCGTTACAGCTGAAGCAAAATTTAGCAGACATCTCAAAGGAAAGTTATAGAGCTCCCAGAGCTCAATTAAATGACGACCAAGGTGTTCAAACCTTTGGCCAGAAAACCCCTCGCACTCACAAAGAACATGCACAGCTGTTTCTTCCTTATAAATGCAACCCCTACATATTGGGCCATTCTTTACATCAATAATATTAAGGTTTAATAATATTAAGGGTTTCATTCATCTGAGGAACCTTCCTCAGATGAACGAAACCCTTTAAAAGAAATAATTTTTATATCCATTTAAACTTGCGTGCAACAATTAGAGAAAAAAGAACAAACAAGTGGATAAGTGTGATAGCAGATCGCACGGAGGGCTTCGTTTAATATCAACATCAAAACATTTCATCCTTAAATTAACAAACAAAAAGCGGTTTTGTTAAATTTTGTTAAGTGGTTAAATTGGTGGACGCTAAATCGCACAACGCTTAAAGATAATCAAACTGAAGCTCCTCCCACGCTAATAAGTGAGCGCCATCTATTGACGAGCCCTTTAAAAATACGTCACGCAGAGTTCTTTAAATTAATTTTAAATTTCTTTTTGCTTCCATGAACTAAAAACATTTTTCACTGTATTCTTAAAAAATAACAATAATAATAATAATAATAATATTTTTTTCTGTGCTTAACCATGACATTTTCATTTTATGATATGACACCTTAAACTAATAAATTTAAAATAATATTTTTAAGTAAAATTAATAAAAAATAAAAAGAGCTAGAGAGAGAAATGTGGAGGTATATTTTAATACCAAATATTTAATATATGTGCTTTAACACTGAAGTTATCGTTTGTATCTTGATATAGGATTAGCCTCTTTTAATATTAGCATGTTTTATTTGTTTGTTTTTTCTCAAATTAATTAAATAAATAAAAATAAAAAATAAAATAAAAATCAAACTTAAAAGTTTATGATGTCATGCAATAAACTGAAAAAAATTACGGCTACTCACAGATAAATCCACATTTAATTTTTATTATTATTTAAGAATTCAAAGAAGAGCATTATTTTACTAATCTTTTTTGTATCTCATTAAAAAACAGAAAAGTTTATTTAAAGAAACCTCTATAATTTTATTTTTCATAGTAATATTTTGAATTTATATTTAATAAAAGAAAAATGGAATAAATATGAAATGAAATGTATTAACTAATAATTTTAGCTATCAGTAACTTTTCAATACTTTTAGCAAAATGTTACTTAAATATGTAAATATTTTTTTATTGTGTATGGAAAAATATGTAAATGAATACGTAAATAATTATTTTAATGTAAAAACAAAAATAAGGATGCACAATTAATTAAATTTATTTTTGATAAATAATAATTTAAGAGCATGTATCATAAAAATACTCTTACATTTGGACTTAAAAAGGGATTAAAAAGATTTTTGTTTAAAAACTTTTTTAAAGGTATTTTATACGTATTTTAAAATGTATTTTAAAGGTATTTACCTTTAAAATTTAAATCCAAATTAATTTTACATTTTTACTTCTTATTAATTCATTAAAAACTTTTTTCATAATATTCTTAAAATAATAATATAATTCTTTCAGTGACTGACCATAAAATTTTCAGATTATGATATGACATCATAAGTGACTGAATTTGTATAAAATTCTTTAAAGTTAAAAAAGAGAGAGGAAATATATTTTAATATCAACTATTTCATTTATATGTTTTAAATTGCATAAATAGTTTTCCTGCTAAAAAAAAAAAACAAAAAAAAAACTTTATATTTTATCTTGACTTACGACTAACATCTGTTAATATTAGCATGTTTTATTTGTTTGTTATATCTTTCTTTGTTTTTTTTTTTTTTTTTTTTTAAGAAAAATTATTTGAGATTTACTAATTTATGATGTTATGCAATAAATAGAAAAATCATATTCGATTATTAATATTGTGGAAGAATTCAGTAAGATCTTTTTTTATTTTTTTAAATCTTGTTAATAAATTAAAAAAGAAAATCAATTTTGAGAACTCCCTAGGATTTTATTTTTCATAGTAATACTAGTTTGAATTTGTTTTTAATAAAAGAGAAAGGGAGAGAAAAAAAATTATTAATTTATTTCTGATAATTTTAGTTATCAATTACTTTCTAAGACTTTTAGCTAAATCTTATTTAATTATTGTGTTATACTAAATTTAAATTTAAAATATATTTAAAAACAAAACTTTATACTATTTTTAAGCCCAAATATGAGAGTATTTTCAGTGGCATAGCTAGGTTTTTTAGCGCCTGAGGAAGGAAGAAATTTTTCGCCCACACGGTCCCATAAAAAAAAAAAAAAAAAAAAAAAAAAAAAAAAGAAAAGAAAAGAAGGAAAATAACCACATTATTTTCCCTCAAGAGAAGAAAATGCCTTTTTTGGTTTTTGGTTGTATTTATGATGACCAATTATCTGCACGAGGGATATAAACCCCAGGCAAGGTGACCTCCGTGGGGGTCTTTCTAAATGAACCTAATCTGTATTTACGCAAAGAAATCCAAGGCTCGAAGAAAACTACGGTAAACTCCGAACGATTAGGCCAACGGGCGCGATTGGATTCGAACCCAATACCTTTATATCTTCCAGCTTCGAGAGCAGAACTTCTCGTCCACTGGTGGGGCAATTCGTAATTACGATTCAAACCTGTCTCAATTTGGCTCCCCTTGACCTTGGCGCCCCTTGACCTTGGCGCCCCTTGACCTCGGCGCCTTGAATGACCATCCCCTCTTTGCTACGCCACTGAGTATATTGTCTTTCTTTAATGTAATATACTTTTAAATAGTTGTTAATCTAAAATAAGTTAAATAAATTGTACATTTTTGTTGCTGTTTTTTACTTAAAAAATAATTTATTTTCTCAACTATCTTTTAAAAAATTATTAAGATAATTTTTTATAAATACTTTTGTATAAATTTGTCTATTTAATTTATACAAATCATTTGCATATTTAAGGTATTGGAAAGTAATTGATAGGTAAAATTATTAGAAATTATTTGTTAATATTTTTTTTCATATTGTATATAAATTTCTATTTTATTAAATATAAATTCAAAATATTACTATGGAAAATAAAATTATGGGAGTTTCTTTAAGTAATTTTTTTATATTTTTTTAACAAGATGTAAAAATAATGAATAAAATAAAGCTCTTCTTTGAATTCTTAAATAATTGTAATAAGAATTAAATATGGATTTTTCAATGACCAGCCGTAATTTTTTCAATGTATTGCATGACATCACAATCAAGTAAATCTGTAATTAATAAATAAATAAAACATACTAATAATAAAAGAGCCTAGTCTTAAATCAAGGTACAAAACGTAACTTCAATGTTAAATCATTTGAATTAAATATTTGGTTTTAAAATGTACTCCTCCCTCTCTTATTATTAATTTTATACTTAAAAAAACCTTTATTTTTAATTTACTAGCCTATAATATCGTATAAGTAAGTGAAAAGTCTGTAGATGGCGCTCTTTCGTAGTGTGGGAGGAGTCTTCAGTTTGCATATCCCTAAGCGTTGTGCGATTTAGCGTCCACCCTATTCGTCTCTGTCTGTCTATCACAGAGTCCGTACAGAAAAACTATATTAGTCAAAGTGTACAAATTTTATGTACTTATAGCTGAATACCTCTTGTCACACAAAAAATCATAAAATTTTGGAAAAGACTATTATTTTAATTAAAATATTTTTTAATATCAGTCCATTTTTTTACTTTTTTTCTCCTAATTGTTGTAGGCAACTTTAAACAAAACTATTAAAAATTTAAACTATTAAAAAATTAAACTATTAAAAACTACAGAAAAAAAAAATACTATCTCAAAAATAAATCGAGTTACAGCTTTCAAACACATTGCATTTAAAAGTACATTTTTTCCTGTATGATGGTGTAAAAATTGAAAATGTGCGATATTTATAATTTTAAAAATTTGCTGCAGTTTAAATTTTAAAATTTAAATTTCATTCCTTCTATTTGTTGCATGCAAGTTTAAATAAAATTATTATGTATGTAATATAAATTAATGGATTAAATAAATCACGTGAAAAACGTTTTAATTTTTTCATATTACATCATATTTAACCTCTATTTTGACATGCGAAGTGAAACATTTTATTTTATTCATTAAATTTCTGATCATTTAAATTACTAGCTGCTTCTGGTGACCGGTTTGGTCTCCCTTAAATTTATATTTGTAATATTTTACTTTTATACATAATTTCATTTATTTACGTACCTTCACAAAATGTGTAGATACTGATGGAGAAATCAACAAATCTATGCGATCAAACAGGCCCGAGGGCCTGTGCGCCTTCATCCAGGAGCAATTTTGCGCCCTTAAGTACTTAAGCTGCTCCAGTGTTTTTTTCCCTCGTTGCACACAAGAGTTCAGACTAGTGTATTAATTTTCAAGAATTCATTTACTGAATAACCGTCAGTCAACAGAGAGACAGCATAAGGGGTAGGGGTTCTTTTTTTTATTATAACAAAGATATTAAATGTACATCAAAACAATTTTAGGATTGGAAACTTAAAGTAGGCATCTTATCTTTGCATGAGTTTCAAAGAGAAAATATGCACCCAATGAAAACTTTAGTAGGTACGACGCCCTATGCTGGATCTTTTTCATTGCTTCTCTGAATGATATCTTTTAGATTTTAATCTCATATTTTGCACATTTTCAGTCCTTTAACTTATAGTATCTTACCTCCGTTCCCATTTAAAGTCTGACCTGAATACACCTACAACTAAAACTGCTTTATGAAAAAAAAAAACCTGATAAAAGAAAGAGATAAATATCAGAAGGCAAAAAACTATTTGTGGGGGGTTTGTTGCGGGCTAGAAAGCATGTTTCTTTTTGAGGAATATTTCTTTTCTAGATTAAAATTCTGCAAGCTGTGAAATTCAGAGTTTTTGTTATTCGCAAAACATACAACATCTTCACTTTATTTAATGTTCGACTTTCTGTGGTTTAATAGTTATTAAAAAATTCTAGTATGCATTTTAAATTTTAAAAAAAAGTTTAATTCAATCATGGAAAAATCTATTATTAAATAAAGCGATGATTATATTGAGAAATTATGATAGGTTTTTTAAATTAAAAAAACGTTGGCCACAGTTTCCTGTAACTTCTAGGAATAAAAACATTGGGACATTTCTCTCAACTGTCGAAATTTAAATATATTCTTTGATCTCCAATTATGATAGGACTTTTGCAAATCATGGGAAAAGAGTGCTGAGAGTAGTAAATTTAGTAAATTATTCTAATGATTTTAGACTAATAAAACAAAGGTTTTGATTCATTTTTTTGTAGAAACCTTCTAACAGTGAAATACAAATTCAGCATTTTATGGATATATAAAGTCATTTTTTAAGAATACAATTTACCTCTTCCTACAAGATACCTGACTCGCAAAAGTAATTGTTATCAGATTGTAAAAGAAATTGAATTTATCTCATTTTTTGGATTACGTACTCAAAAAGTAAAATCGGAACAATTACAATGTCACTCTTCTGTCTATCTCTACATCTGTCATTCCTATTTTACTCGTAAATTGTGGAACTTTGAAAGTTCAAATAGACTGAAAAACAAAGAAGAACTAAAAAGAAGGCTATTGATCCATATATTTATGTATTAACCATTCACAAACATATTTAGAGAAAAGTGTAGCATGACTAATCAAGTTACTTGAGAAAAAAATCTTTTCTTTGTATATCATGTGAAAGTTCTTGTAACGCCGAACTAAAAAAAATACATTTCTTTTCATTTTAGGTATTATATTTTCAGATATATCGTCGAAAATGTAATGAAAAAAGGCCCCTATCTTTATTACCGAATCTACAGAAACTAAAATTATAAAAAAATAGGGGTGGTAGACGTTAATTTATGCCTTGTAGGAAAATTACAGCAATTACACTAGGTCACATATTTTTTAAGAAAAACTTATTTTTACATTATAAATAAATTTTTATTTGCGGGTATTCAGCAAAAGTGTTGAGGAGCGGTGGAGATATCTATCTTAGAATAAGTATAAAAGGATTGTTGATAATGATTAAAAGAAAGTCATTAGCCAGTATATTAACCCTTAAAGAAATGGGTGATTTGAACATACATAAAAACAGATGGGGCGTACTCTGTGCGCCATTGGCTTTTAAAGCCTAGATAACAGTGTTTTATAATATATTTGTGTAATACAATGCCAAGTCACTAATTCATATATTTATTGTACGGAACCCCCTGTACGCGAGTAATAATCGCTTTTGACCGGTTATTAACTGACTGAAATCTAATTATTATTACATTAAAGAAGTATACATAAAAAAAGGTTGAAGCCCTAACCAGAACCGCTTCAACTTTATTTGGCGCCTAATGTAAAAAACCTCCTTTCTTTCTCTCTCAACTTCCAGTGGATCAAAGATGGTAAGTGGAACAAAAGTAGTTACCCTTACAGTTTCCGTTAAAAATAATCATAGAAAAATTTCTAGGAACTAATAGACGGATTATAATCCCTACTAATTATTTTTATGCATAAATTATGTTTCCGAAGTCGTCTGCATTTAAAAAATGGTACCAACTTTGAATTTACACACAATAACAATCATTTTGACATTTCATTTATGTTTCTCGGATCCGAACTGCCAGAAAATGGCATAGCTTATCCGTAAAATCTTGATAGCATTAAAAGAGTATAAATTTGAGAATTAAACTCCTTTGAAAAACATTAATTTCTATCTTCATTATATCATATGATTGATTTTTTATTAATTTATTAAATAGATAATATGAATAGATCCAAACATATTACAGACATTTTCTTTAGTCAAAAACTTTTTTTATAATTAAAATTATTGATAAATTTAGGTTAAAAAATTATGAATTATGACCAGCATTATTTTTTTAATACAACAAGCCACAATTGTTAAAAATGTCGATGTATAAGTTTATAGCTCATTTGAATAATTTTTTTTCGAGACACAGAAAAACTTTACCTTTCCATAACTTAATGAGCTCGTTTTCTTTTATTAAAAGAACCATAGAAAACAAAATCGCAGAAACTTATAAGAAACACCGAATAAGGTTTTCTGTAATGCAAAATAAGTTTCTTATAAGTTTGAAATTATTGTATGATTTTACTGGTGACGGTTTGAGTTTTTTCTTCCGATATTTATTTTTTGAAGATCTTCGTTTTATTTTTCGAAATTTTTGGATAAACTTCTAACACTGCTTTATAACCGTATTAAGCTTCAAGATAATTATTTAAACTATATCTCTTTCTTGTAAATCACACATTCAAATAGGGTGCCAAAAATGTATGTTACCAGTTGAAAAACCAATGTTCGTTCATTTTCCAATGTATAGACAATCTCAAAAGCAAAATTTATAAATAGCATTTAATAATCCATGTTGCTACCAATCAATTCGTACCTACGTTTTTTTTATACGGTCATTCTCATGAGAATTGGAAAAAAATGATCACTTTTTCCAAAGTGATTCTTATATGGCATTTATCGACAAAAGAATAAAATAAGTAAACGATAGCCTGATATCAGTCATTTAATACAAACTAATCTGTGCTCAACTTGTTGGAACTTTAAAACATTACATGATTCATTTTAGAAAATTACTTAACAATCTGTAAATCTTATGGAACTTTAAGCGAAGCCTTCTATATAGATTCAGAGATATAATTTTAAGCCATTTTTATACTTAGCTCTATGTGTATGTATTAAACCTTGTCGAAAGCTATAGATGCAACACAAGCAAGTAAAATTGACGTGAGTTCGTTAAATATTTTTGCGCCCTCTGGAAATCCAAGGTCTGCGCCCTTTTCCCTGACTCAGTCCGACACTATAGGAGTCTCTTGATTTTTTTCGCAAAAAACCTTTGTTTAGTCATAATAATCAGGATTACATATTAAATACATACGGTATATCGAAAAAATAAAAATAAATATTGAAGCGATCACAAAAAAATAAAATAAATAAAATAAAATAAAATAAAATAAACATTTTGACAAGCTCACATTTGCAAATACTTTCCAGAAACTACAATAAGGGGAATCTTTCAAGGCTCAAAATGCACAGAAAGAAACAGGAGCGATATTCTTGTTTCTAAAATTATGACAAATAAAGTTCTGATTTGTAAAATTATAATGAATATTGTTCTGGCTCATGCAATTATTAAAACATATTGTTGCAGTTATATATATGTGTGTGTGGCTTATTGTGCTTTTTCTAACTTTTTTCATTGCTATTTAGAGTCTTGAATGCCTTTTTTATATTGATTTATATCTTTGCAAATAAATCTGCCTATATATACAGAAAAAAAAGCCAACAACAACTTTTAACATCGTTCCAGTTCATGGATTTTTCCATTTCGAGGCTTGGAAGTTTCGATATAGATATACTAATTTATATCAAAATCAAAAGTAATGTTAATTTATTTAGTAATAAATCAACTGTAGTAGTCAAAAGAGAGTGATAGATAAAAAATTATTTTAAAAAATGCGTTAGCCGCTGACTTCAGTGCCGTCTTTAATTTCATTGTTTACATCTGAAAAAATTTGCAGATTTCTGGCGTTCGCGGATTTAAAGGAATCTACTGTATATATTATTTTTTTCTTCTAAGAGCATTCTTTGAATTTGAAATTTTTATGTGTATAAATAAAAAATCTGAGCTGCAGGAATGCTTTTCTCTTACTCACTTGAACAAATTTTTGTAGAAGTGATGAAGGGATTTAGAAATTTGCTATTATCAAAAAAAAAAAAAAAAAAAAAGACCTCCACAAAGAAAATCTCCTCTTTTTTTAGAGGGGGAGTGGTCTGTCAGTGTTTTAAATGAGAGGTGTGGATTCATTTCCTAATGAGTTAAATGTAAATATAATAAAATGGCTGGATATCTTCATCATCAAAATTTTAATATTAACGAGGAAAAAAACAAAACAAGTTTATTAAATATTTTCGGCGTGGAAAATAATGTATGGTGAAAAACTAAAGAAACATTAGTAATTTTATTTTAATGTTTGGGTAGTTTTTAACTTTACAACATTTTATACACATCATTTAATAAGTTTGTGATTTTTTTCTTTTGTAATTTCAAGTTAATGCAAAAAATGAGCAAAACATTTCATTTAAATACAGAATTGTCTCAAAGACTGTCCTTCTTGTTTCTAGAATAATCTCTGAAAAAAGGCACCACTATTAAAAATAGGGATTATGTTTCTAACTCAAAACTTCAGATCAAGAATGAAACAAATGTCATTTTTTTACTGAATTTATTTTGTTTAATTTTTTTAAGTTAAACAGATTTTATCTAATAATAATTACAAAATTTACCATTAATCGCAAACAGGTAAGGTTTTTTTAATTCTATGTTCTACTTGCTTTACTAAACTATACTACTTGGCTTACTCGTTAGCCAAATAATTATCACCAAACTATAACATTAAATGCCAGCAATGAATTATTGTAAATGTCACATTCAGTTGACATTTAATAGGTTACACGGCTCAGAATTTCAATTACGAGACAAGCAAAAGCATTGTTAATAAAAATGCACATAGTAACTTTAGTTGTAAAAGAATTTTCCTTCTTCCAAGATTTGAATAGAAATGAAGTCATTTGGGTGATGACTTTGTTTTGAATCATTCATTGAAAAGCGTTTTATATTTATGAATCAAAATGTATGGTTAGCGATACATAATTTTTCTCCCTAAAACATTTTACTTTCAACATCGTCGTGTAAAGTTCCAATCGCCATCTTAAAGAAATGATTGAAAATCTGTTTTCTACTTTAAATTAAATTAAAATATCTGTGATGGACTTTGTTATTTTATTTTCAGTTTATGTCACTGGTATTTATCTCGATGTTCCAGTCTTTAGTATAGGATGCATATAATAAATCTTTTTTTTTCCTAAAGTAATAACTAATACACTACGATATTTGGACGACAGTCATGAGTGTGTTGTTTTTAAATTTGTAAATTTCACAACGCACCTGCTGAATGGTTGTGCTAATTCGACCCAATAAAAAGGACATTTTTCCAGGTTTGATCTTCACCAGGATAAACTTTGAATTCTCTTGCCTTAACGAAAAGTTAGTAATCCCTTTTTACTTTCTTCTCTCTTCAATAGAAGAAAGTATTGTAATCGAAATTTTTTTCGACTTCCTTTTTCGACGGATTTACACGTTTTAGGAATCAGAGATTCCTAAAAACCTGTTTTTAGAAAATGTCTGTCTGCCCGTGTGTCTGTGTGTATGTCGCCATTCAACCATCAAAACGTGTATGAAGTTATGCATAGAAATGAACCAAATTTTTTGTGAATGTTTCTGGCTGTGGCAAGCAGGTCTTCCTTCTGTTTTGAAATATTCCACCTGAAGGGGGCGCTGCAATCGCCATGTTTGTGCCATTTTCAATATTGTACCGGCTAAAAGTGTATGAAGTTATGTATCGAATTGAACCAAATTTTTTGTGTATGGCTATGGCTAGTTAGTCCTCCCTTAATTTGAAAAAAACCCGCCGGATGGGGGCGCTGCAATCGCGATTTTTGTGTCATTTTCAATATTGTACTGACGAAAAGTATATGAATTTATACAACGAATTGAACCAAATATTTTGTATAAGTGTACGGCTATGGCTAGTTGGTCCTCCCTGAATTTGAAAAAAATCCGCCGGAAGGGGGCGCTGCAATAGCCAATTTTAGACCATTTTCAATATTGCACCACCTAAAAGTGTATGAGTTAGTCCTAGAACTGAACTAAAACTTTTGTATATAATTATTTTTTGGTAAGACAAATAGGTCCTCCCTGAATTAAAAAAAAAATTGCCTATCATTCTACTGTTCATATCCCGGCTCGTGTAGAGACGGAAATTCGTTTTTACTCCGATTAATTGATCGAAGCAGAAATTTAAGATGAAAACCAAAGTTCGTATAGTATTGAATTAAAATTATTAAAACATTAAAATGAGTAACTATTTTTTTAAAAATATTAAAATGTACGTATGAGATGGAAGAAAGTTTTGGGATTGGCACATCCAACTAGTTTTAAAGTTATAAATATACATATTTTTAATTACATGATTAAAAAAAAGTTACACAATTTTGAGTACAATGCTAAATACAATTTGCAAACACTTTCAAATATTTTATGTTTTATTCAGTATTTTTAAATGTTATTGTGAAAAATCCTTTCAAATATTTCACTTAATTTATCAGACCACTGATGGTTAAAACCTGTTTACCCCCTGGATCTGGTTTAAACCAATACAACCCTGTTTTGGAGGGAAATGATTCACTGTGCGGTTTGCAAAAATTTAGCATGAATATGCATAAAATTTAGAGTTAACTTTAAAAAAATTGTGGAAAAAAATGCATAATTCGAATACTTGATATTATGAATGAGTATAAGAAGTAGAGGTGAAATTGATTTGTATAGACTGACATATTGCTGTATATACTGACATCAAAGAGGTAAAAACCTTGTTAGGATATCTTTCGAAAACATGCTAAACAAGTAGACGAAATTTTAAGAGGTTAAAAATTAAAATTACAAGCAGGCAATGAAAAAAATTTTTAGTTTTTACCAACCCGGATATAGGAGCGTCTATATATGACTTATGGCAGTGTCTACAGTATTGCATTTACAACTATACTATACATATGTACTTGTTCAGAAAAAATTCTCGAGTTAAATCATATCTAAGATTATATAATAGGATAATTTAATGCATGAATTTTGTACTGTTTCTGGAAATGAAAATTGTGAAATTGGCATTTTAATTCAGAGTTAAAACTTAGTGCTTTAAATTGTCTTATTTATATATTTTTTATTTTTGTTTTTAGATTCAAAAGGAAGATAAAATTGTTTTTGCTGACGATCAATAAGTGTCCTTGAATGAAAATGGCGACAATCTCTTTATATTGACGCCTCGAAGAAGACTCTGTTATCATCAGAAATTAAACTTATTCATTTGAGAAAATGTCATCGATTACAAAAGAAAAATCTTCTGCCAGAGAACAGCAGTTTGTTCCTCGAAATGGGGATAAGGGAAGACATTCCTCCATAGATACAGGAAAAAATGTTTTCATTTGTAAAGTATGTTCCAAGAGATTTTCTCAGAGTAGTAATCTAAGAAAACATTTCTTGACTCATACAGGTGAAAAACCTTTTGCTTGTGAAGTAAGAACATACTTCAGAGATTTTCACAGAGTAGTAGTCTAAGAACCCATCTAAGAACCATTCATACGGGAGAAAAACCCTTTGTTTGTGGAATGTGTTTTCCAAAAGGTTTTCTCAGAATGGTAGTCTAAGAATTCATCTTTTGACGCATATTGAAGAAAAACCCTTTGTTTCTGAAATATGCTTTAAAGGATTTTCTCAGAATGATCATTTAAGAAAACATCTCTTGACTCATACAGGAGAGAAACCTCTTGCTTGTGAAGTATGTTCCAAAAGATTTTCTGATGAAAGTAGTCTAAGAAGACATCGTTCCATTCATACTGGAGATAAGCCCTTTATTTGTGAAATATGTTCCAAAGCATTTTCTGATAATCATCGTCTAAGAAGCCATCTCTTGACTCATACAGGAGAAAAACCTTTTGCTTGTGAAGTATGTTCCAAGAGATTTTCTCAGAGTAATAATCTAAGCAGGCATCTCTTGATTCATACAGGGGAAAAGCCTTTTGTTTGCGAAGTGTGTTCCAGAGGATTTTCTCAGAATAGTAGTCTAAGTAGGCATATCTTGACACATACAGGTTAAAATCCTTGAGTTTCTGAAATGTGTTCCAAAGAGTTTTTAGACATTGCCAACTAGAAAGGCATCTTATGATTGATACAGGGGAAAATGTTTTGTTTGTGCAAGATATTTTCCAAAGGATTATCTGATAACCATCATTTTTTTAATTGTCTCATACTTAATTGATAACTCTTGAAAATCTCTTGTACTTTTTTTGTTAAACCCGAGTATGAACCCTTTATATGTCGTTGCATTTACTGTTATCACACTTTTTTTGGTTTAGCATTTAGTCAAAATAAAAAAATGTAAAATTCTTCCATAATTGTCACAGTTGTCATTTTGATAAAAAACAAATAATTCTAGACCTGTTGATTAGTTTTTAATAAAACTTTTTGATAATTTTTATTTCATTGTAAAGTATCTTTTCCCTGACATTAAAAAAATAATCTAACCTGAAAAGTATAAATTGTACCTTAATATGTTACATGATAGCTAAGGTTTATTCAAGAAACACTTTTAAAAATAGAAAGAAATATATATAAAATATGTTTTGTGCAAAAAAAAATCTTATTTGTCAGATTTTCTTTTTAAAATTTTTTTCTAAGGATTTAGATGAAGCATGTCTCTTTATCGTGTAATCTTTGAACAGTGTGAGCTTAGTATTTTTCTAAAATTATATAAATAATCAATTGAATATAAAATATGTTTTGTGCAAAAAAAATCTTATTTGCCATATTTACTGTTTATTTGCATGTTTACTCAATTTATACAGGATGAGTCATAAATATCGAAACAATAGGCTATCTCCTCAAATATTGCCCCTAGACCTATACTTCCAATTGCAAAAATTCATAAAAAAAGGTGAAATTTCTGATAAGTTTAAACTCTATGGGGGGTCTATTTGAAAAAATACGAAAATTAAATATTTATACGGCCCCCATAGGGCAAAATTCCCAATTAGGAAATTATTCCTATCTATTCCTAAATTGAACAAAACAAATTTCATCTCCGTATCTAAAAATCCCACAGAGATATTAAATTCCAAAATCCTCAAAAATTCCTGACTTACACCACTTTTCCCTGCCTCTAAACTGTGATTTCTTTACTCAATTTCAATGCTTGTTAGGGAACATTCACAAATTGCAATTTAATAAAAATCGGTTTAAGATAGCGCTCTTTCTTTGGACATAAAATAGCAGCGTATAGTTTTTACGCTAAATTGATATACCAGACATCTGCCCGGGTCAAAATATCTAGGTCGGGCCCCAAACCGAACCATAGGGGAAAAAGATCGGCGTGGCCTGAAAAAATGTCAACGTCATAACCCGGACCGATCTGGAAAATAGTTTAAATTATAGCCCGGTTCAATCGCAAATTTCTACATAGTTTTTAATTCGGCGTGGGAAAAAATGTTTCATATGGAGGAGTTCTGACCAAAAAATTATTTTATAGCTTTTCGTTTTTTATATTTATACTTTTTATTATTAAAGAAGCGCCAAAGACGGTAATTTATTTATTTTATAAATGAATCTCTATTTATATGTAAATGCTTCACTTATATTTTAATATCGTTAATCCATATCCCATGCGTTGGAGACTCTGAAAAATGTTATACACTAAAACTTTTTAAGACGGAATCACATAGGAAAGAAAAAATACGTTATAGACAGATGTCTCCCTAGAAGATGTAATTGGAGCTTATTTTCTTTTCAGGTACTATTGCATTTATTTTGCATGGATCAACATATTTTCCGTTTAAGACAGAATTCCATCATAAGCAGATTTTTTTTCACTGGTTTTATTGTATTTAATTTTTTTAGCCTTTGAATAATCTATTTAAAAAAAATGAATTTTAAAGTTTTTTTTTTGGTAAAATAAAGATTTTAAAATCTGTATGCTTTTCGTAAAAAAATCGATTGAGCAGAATTTTATTTATTTTATGCACGTATTAAGTCAGTCAGAGACAGTGATTTTAATACGGGTTTTGTCGAGACTGGGTTTGAAAATTTCATCCAGATTGCACCTAAGTTGAAGGAAGTAGTCCCCTCCTTTATGAAAAGTACGCTAGGCCCGGCCTGGCGGGTCTTCAGAAAAAAGTAACATCTCGGTTCTGGCCCTACCTGGGCCCAGAATACAGATTTTTTAACATCCTCTGGAGGACGATAAAAAGCCTGAAGTTGTCAGAGGTAAATTAAAAAAAAAAGACTTAATCTGCATTTTAGAAAAAGCTTTTTTTTAAAAATAACTGACGGACATTTAAAGAATACACTTCGTTTTTTTTGCATAATGAATTTTTTATCCTCTATTTCTTGTCTTTAAATTATTAAATGTTAATAATTTTTAAAAGAAAAAAGAACTTGAAACACGTCATTTTTGATTTTTTTACATTAGTTTTGTTTCGGCAAATTTGAAAAAATGTTTGCTTTTGAAAATATGATTTTTTTAAAAGTTATATTATTTTTTCAATAAACATTTTTAAAAGTTTTAAAATTAATATAAAAAAAAACCTTACAACAAAACTGAAATCAGATTTTCATCTTTAATTAAATGGAAAGAAATTGAAATCCGATAAATAATGTTACGAGTTATAACGATTTTTGATTGTCTCATTTAAACCAGTACTAACCACATGAAACTTTTATAAATTGTATGAGAAATTTTAGAATGTGATTTTCTAAGCAAATTATAAGGCTAACCATCACAAAAAAAGAAAAAAAAATCAAAATTCTAACTCAAGACATAGTTTTTTTACGCGTTTTCTAGAACTGTTAAAATAACATAGTTTTTTCAATTGCGCGCATTTCAATTTGTGTCTAATCCCTTAAAACCTGATGAATTTTTTAAACGGCTATAACTTTGCGAATTTTGGAGATATGAAGATGCAACTTTTTGTGTCTTATTTAGGACTGAATAAGGAAAGTTTTCCTAATTGGAACTTTTGTCCTACGGGGGCCGTATAAAAATTTAATTTTCGTAACTTTTCAATTAGACCCGCCATGGAGTCGCAATTTATCTTATCAAAAATTTCACATTTTTTTATGAATTTTTGCAATTGGAAGTATGGGTCTAAGGGCAATATTTAAGGAGATAGCCTATTGTTTCGATATCTATGACTCACCCTGTATATATGGTTAGTGTAAGTTAACAGTTATGCACTTTCATTTCCATCACGAAATACTTTAGTTGTTTAGAAACTAGTCAGATGTAGCAATCCCAAAACTGTACACTATCTTAGGCATTTCAGTACTTCCTGAAAAATGCAGCATAGCACATGATATGCATTGAATTTAATCAGTACCATTTTATATGAAGTACTAACTATATCTAAAGTTTTATGAAAATCCTTGCACTAGTTCTTATAATATGGCTAATGTGAACAATGCAGCATAGCAGTGCCACCTGTTGAGCGATATACACCAAAAACTAATCAGATATAGTTTATATCAAGGTCTAACAGAATCTAAAGTTTTGGGGAATTTCATGCGTTCGTTCATGAGATAGAGATAGAGCGTCCAAAAATTTTTGTCACATACAGACAGACAGACATTTGTAAAAAACATGTCTTTTGAGTTCTCTGACTCGTAACATTTGTATATCCATCGAAAATGGGATTTCGAAAATTTTCACTAATCCAGTACATTCTTCTTGTAAAGATAGAAGAAAGAAATAAATGCCATTTATCGAGATCCGTGGAGAGCACCTGGTTTTTCCGTATAAGATTGTTCCCCATCTATTTCAGTCATGAGAGCGGAAAGGTTTTAGTCCAAGAGCCGACTGCATAAAACCCTAAGCCATCAAGCACAAGAAAGATTCCTTTATATTATGGAAGAGTAGTCATAGGGGAATCTAATGATCCATGTCTGCCGGAAGCGAAGTGGTGCAGGAGTTAAAAATGAATACCATTAGTAGTTGACTTATAGACTTAGCATTGTGTTTCCTGCACTCACTTTTCCGTGTTTTCAAGCTTTTCGATTCTATGGTAAACACAATGCTAAGCCTTCGAGTCAACCACTAGTGATATTCATTTTTGGCTTAAGCACCACTTCGCTTCCCGCAGACATGGATCATTAGATTCCCCTATGACTGCTCTTCCATAGTATAAAGAATTTTTCCTTGTGCTCAATGACTTAGGGTTTTGTGCAGAGGGCTCTTGGACTATTTAATAGTTCTCTGTAAATCATCTCCAAAAAAGTTTGTCGGAAATTGATTAATAACAAAAGATTTCAAACTGTCCAATCTTGCCATCCATTCGCGTTACTGATGGTTTGGATTACAGGGGCTAAGTACAATGCATTTTTCTTGAAATCTTTTAACCATAATAATTTCAAGATGATTTTGATGGTCCAAGATCCATAGCAAAAATTAACACTTCAGACAGAGTGTCTGTAGGCTAACCACAGAAGTTTCATATTCGAGAAGAGAGCACATGTTCGAACTCATTTATATTTAAAGATGTTGTGTTAAAGCATTACCTGAGAATCACACAGTTGCATGATTCCCAAAAGTTCAAAAACCGCATGACCTGCTGCATCCCTCCCACCTATTCCAGATAATAGCTTAATAATTCTCTCAGAGAATCGTTCTTATGATCCAAAAATTGCCACCAGATGGCAGCATCAGACAATTATTTTTGTTGTTACACAGGAATATACTTTTGTTGTTACATAGGAACAGACTCAGCACAATTAATTACTCAATTGCAGTGGTAGCAGTTAGTAGCAAAATGCTGTGATGCATTAAAAATCCATTATTATTATTACAAAGGGTTAATTATTTTAAAACTGCATCAAACTGAAAATAATATAAATTTTCAAAGTATTTCTCTTTATTTTAATATTTTGTAGATAGTGTCAAGAATGTCCATCTTGTTCCTTTTATGTTGGGAAGTGTTTCAAATATTATGTGCAACATATTATTCCACTATATTTTCTTCAAATAAATGTTTTCTGTTCATCCTAAGAAGAATATATTTCAACTGAATACATCAAAACAGAAAGTTAAAGCTTTTAACTTATTTACAGTGGATTCTCTCAAATCCGCACATAATTTTTGAATGTAAACAATGAAACATTCTCTTCAAATATAGGGACAAAATTTGACTTTTTAGCATTTTCTAACAAAGATGAAAAGAGCTTACGCATTCGGTTTATCTGTCCGTATGGCCGCCTGTCCGCGCTCTAACTCCCGTAAATATACTCAGATTGCTATGAAATTTTTATACGTTATTGAGGTTTACCCTAGCACGAACCCTGTTGAAAATGAAGTATCTACCATGATTAGTTTATCTACAGAGAGAATCAAAAGTTTCCCATTACATTACGGCCTATGGGGAAAAATCGTTAATATACTCGGATTGCCATGAAATTTTAGGACGTTATTGACGTTTACCCTATCACAAGGCCTATTGAAAATGAAGTTTCTACCATGATTAGTTTATCTACAGGGCGAATCAAGTTTCCCATTACATTACGGCCTATGGGGGAAAATCGTAAATATACTCGGATTGCCATGAAATTTTAGGACGTTATTGACGTTTACCCTAGCACGAACCCTATTGAAAATGAAGTTTCTATTATGATTAGTTTATCTACAGGGCGAATCAAATTTTTCTTTTACATTACGACCCATGGGGAAAAACCGTTAATATACTCGGATTGCCATGAAATTTTAGGACGTTAGGGCTGTTCTAATGTATTCGAATACATATTTGGATATATTTGGCTATA
This sequence comes from Maratus speculifer, assembly GCA_964019185.1. Lineage (NCBI taxonomy): Eukaryota > Metazoa > Arthropoda > Arachnida > Araneae > Salticidae > Maratus > Maratus speculifer. The sequence continues at coordinate 117,722 of CAXHSM010001376.1, read as the reverse complement.
CACTATTATTTCCCTAAATAACAAAATTTTGTTAAAGATTTCATTAAGTGTTGGAAAGTGCTTCATAATCTATGCTTAACGCGTGATTTTTCTTACTTGTTGATTATTAAATTAGGCTAAACCTGGAAATACAACTTCTTTATTTTATGATTTTGATGTGAATCAGTAGTATACCCTTATGAGGCAAGTTTCATTGAATAATTTAGGAAAAATACTTTTCATATTTATCATAAATTAGTAATTATTATTTTGACCTTTGCTTCTAATATTTTAATCATTTAAAATTTATCGAAATTTTTATTATTTTTTAAATATTTTCCTATATTGTAAGCATCCATTATAGTTTTGATTGCATTATTAATTGCATTAAAATTACTATTTTTAAAAATGTAAACATAGCAATAATCAGAAATCAACAGAATTTTAAAATCTGCAAAACCTATGGTCTCAAGCTGTGCGGATTTGAGGGAGTCTACTATATTATTGCGAAACTACCTATTCATGCATTCAAATGGAATAACAATCCAGCAAATTATTACTATCTTTAAGAAAAGAAACTAACACCCATAAATGGTCGACTTTTCTCGTTTCACTTGATGATAAATCAGATAACTTCCGATTCCAATGAACAATCAATCAGGGTCACTTTTGCCCAAATTTGGGGTAACATTGCTCCACTTTTACAAAACTTTGATCCATGCTGCTATGGTGGAACTTTGGCGAATTATTTCCAATGGGATTCCAAACTCATACTAGTGTTGCTATTTATATTTTGAGACTAAAACTTTGCCTTTAACTCAAGTGATGAGCAGATTTAATCTTTCTCCCTCTTGGGCCAAAGCTACCCTGATAAGGCGAAATTACCCCAATTGATTGTACTGATTTTGGAGCATTAAGCCCCATTTTTATGTGTTATGCAGTTTCGTTTTGAGAGTATTAATATTCATGATAAGCAGAAATTTTTTTACAGTTTGCTTCTCTGTCACAATCACCAGCCATGTTCAAGACTGATGCAAAGAACACTCTTGAAATAAAAGCTGAAGTTTATAAAGCAAAGAATTTTTCAGATTAGGCAACGTCTTTCAGTCGCTTTTCAGATCTTTCTTTTTCTATCTAGAGATGAAATACAAGTGTTCAACACTCTTAGGTTAAAGTCTTGGATCTCTAAGATTTTTTAGGTCGTTAGAACGACCAGTGAAAACGAACCTTATGGGTTACAACAGACGAAGACCAAGATACTGCCATGCCTGAGTTAAAGATTTCTGACCCGAATGCATATTCTGGAAAATTGCCTATCCTCAACAATTCCCTATCTGGTAGATAGAGACGACCACCAACAGATCTTCAAAGACTATGTTACTAAATTTACTTTGTGAAAAGTAAGTGAAAAAAAAAATTGTGAAAAGGCTGCTGGGAAAAAAGTGAATTTCGTCAAAGGGCGGCAAGAAAATGCGAATTTAGTTAAATAATCGTGATAGAGACCTGATTTTTAAACAATGGTCGTAGAAAAACACAGTGAATGCATTAAAAAAACAGCACGCCCACAAACAAAGATATATTTTTTATTATACATATAGTTATTAACTGAAATAATGTGCTGAAATAACTTTTTGAAAGTCTAGTTATCCTGAACCCAACTTGCAGGAATCTACATTTAGCTAGAAATCGACTTAAAATGAAAACAGTGTTAACCCAAATTGCAGCAAAAATAATTAACACTGGGAAGGGATTTCTCCTTACTTCCTTTGCTGTAACTTTTCAGAAAATTATAGAGTTTTTTTTAACTGACAATTACCCTGAGAAGAGAGGGGAGGTGCAAGAGCCCTATTCTCAAGTCGCCCGTCTCCAAAGTAAATTGAAAAGTTGAATGTTTCTTATATATATATATATATATATATATACTTTCATTTAAAAGAAAGTCACTGCAGCTTAAAATCTATATAATTGTTCTCCCCATTACTGAAAATAAAGTCTCCTTAAAATTCTTTAAATATGCTGTGGTGTCTACACTGGTGTGCAAAATTTAAGAATGAATCGAAAAATGCATATTTTCAAGGGATTTTTCAAGCGATAATTTTCACGCGAATATTCTAAAGGAAGTAATATAATTCGAATAATTACTATCCCTGCATAACAGCTAGTCCATCTAACATCTCATTCAGGTCACACATGGTCACAAGAGTCACAGTCACTACGGCGAAACAAAAAAAAGGAAATTCCATACGTCTCTTTATAAGTCTCAAATGACTACAATATGTGACTCCACATATAGTAGTGCAGTAACCTGTATGCAGTAACCTGTCAGTGGAGTCACATATTGTAGTCATTTGAGACTTATAAAGAGACGTATGGAATTTCCTACTTTTTGTTTCGCTGTAGTGACTGTGATTCTTGTGACCTGAATGAGATGTTATATGGATTAGCTGTTATGCAGGGATGGTAATTATTCGAATTATATTACTTCCTATTGAATATTCACGTGAAAATTATCACTTAAAAATACCTTAAAAATTGGCATTTTGGGACCCATCCCTAAATTTTACACACTAGTGTATATACACTAATATGGATTTAACAAAAATGGCTAATTCGCGGTAAAACAGTAAACTAAATTACAAATTTAACGCTGACAGAATAAAAAACAGCACTTGTTTTCTTTCATTTTTGACCATTTTGAAAGGAGTGCAATAACTCATCAGATCCCCTTCTTTTCTCTTTGGCTATATTGTGGTTTAAATGTGCACTGATATGAGACTAACCAGACTGGCTAGTTCGTTATATTGAAAAAAATTACAAAATTTATTTAAAAAAAACAAATTAAAAGAAATAAATATCAGAATTTTTTTTTCATTTTTGACTATTTTGGGAAGCAGCTGGAACCTCATTACTTCCTTCCACACAGTGGCACAGCCAAGGGGGTGGTTTTTGGGTTAAAACTCCTCCTAGAGCTAAGAAAGATCGCTATAAATGCCGATTATATGAATCAAAACCAAACTTAATATTTAAATATTTGGCGCATTTCGGAATCCACCCTCTTTATTGAATCAGATTTCATTTAATATAATGTTTCAATTAAATGGCGAAAATTCTACTTAAAATTGTGAACGTGCATATTACATGGATTAGTAAAAAAAAAATGGTTATTTGAACTAAATCACTTTTCTGAGACTCATTATGCTAAAAAATGATTATTTCTTGCCACACACATGCTCTTTAAATTTAAGTATTATACAGTGAATATTCTAATTAATACTGATTCTATTAACCGGCGATTCAAACAACTGGCAATCACCTTTATCAGAAACTTAACCTCCCCCCAAAACCGAATTTTGACTGTGCCACTGCTTCCACATCTTTGAGTATAATGTGTTGTCACTGCTGACTAACGTAGAACTAAAGAGAAGAGAGCGGCCAATCTGAGGAATAACAGGGTAAAAAATACAAATTTATCTCAAACAAAAATACAAAAAGCACTATTTTCTCATTTCATTTTTGACTATTTTGAAGGCAGAGTCTGTAATCCATCAGCCCCCCCCCTCCCCGCTGCTTCTTTCGGTATGCTGTGATGTCAATGTGAACTAATATAGGGCTAACAAGAATGGCTAGTTCGCTGTATGACCAAGAAAAAATTAGATTTACCTAAAAGAAATAAAAATTGCAGAAAAAAATTATAAATTTATTTCAAACACAGGGGAAAAAAAATCAGCATTTTTTAACTATTTGAAAAATAGTAAAAAAATCAGCATTTTTTAACTATTTGGAAAATAGTAGTTTTTCTTGCTAGAGAACTGGGAAATCTGAAGTATATTTGAATCTTTTTATTGGTTGATTGCTGCGCCTTATTTGTTTCCTGATTGGTCCATGCTTAATGTCTAGAAATGGAATTCTTTTGTTGCCAAAATGACAAAAATGTATTAAAATCTACAAAAAATCTATAACTCAAAAACAACGGAGATACTGATTTCAAACAAATTGCATTTAAAAGTAGATTACTTAATTTATACCACGGTGTAAAAATCGAAAATAAGCGATGTTTAGAAGTTTAAAAAAAATTACAGTACCGAAAATGGTTAAATTGAAAATTAATTTTATATTTGTTTATGATTAGTCCAGGCACATTAACGTGACTCTGTTATAACGTAACCTACGTTTTGATCATCATAAAAATGATATTATTATGGTCTTTTTTTAAATATAGAAATCATTTATAAGTCTAAAATTATGATTTTTGAAAATATTATTTTCCATAAAGTCATTGAAATTTGCTAAATTACATTTTTTTTAACTATTTGGAAAATAGCTGTTGTCCTCGGTAGAGAACTGGGAACTCTGAAGTATATCTGAATCTTTTTATTGGTTGAAATCTGCAACTTATTTCATTTTATTTTTGACTGATTTTGACTGGGGCGGGGGCTGCAACCATTTTAGCCTTTTCACCTCTTTGGGTATAATGTGGTGTCACCGTGTGTAATATAGAGCTAAAGAGAAGAGAATGGCTAGTATGTTGATTGATAAGGAGAAAAAAAAACAAGTTTAAACAAAGGAAAGAAAAAAGCACTTTTTTCATTTCATTCTTGCCCCGTTTTAGAGGGGGATGCAATCCCCACCCATTCTAGTTTTTGGGCATAATGTGGGGTCACTGTGTGCTAATATGGAACTGTAGCACAGGAAGCGGTTAGTGTGTTGAACGGTAGAAGAAAAAATGCAAATTTATCTCAAGCAGAAAAAAATATCAACACAATTTTTTCATTTCATTTTTGACTACAGTAAAATCCCGATAATCGGATTAACAATTGGGACCAGACCCATTCCGGAATATCGAAAATCCGGAAAATTAGAAAAAATGAAATAAAATAAAACTTACAAAATGTAACATTTGTGTTAAACTTATTGAATGTTTATAAACAGTAAAAATGTTTACTTTGTTTAATTCTTCCGAAAAGATTTCAGAAATTTTTTTTAATTCAGAAAACGACGATGAAACAAGTTGATGTTATAGAAATTAGCCAATTGCTTCTCAAATTTGAAAGAAAATAACCAAATCGATCCGGATTATCCCGAGATCCGAATTAGCGGGTTCTACTCAGTGTTCTCACTGACATTTGACCAACGTTAGTAATTTGGCTAATTAAAAATAAAAAACATTCGCCAAATGAAAAAAAATTAGCCGAACAGATTCGCCATGTAGCACAAAAAAATTATCTTTAATCCTTTAATGTACCCCCTTTTTTTCAATTTGTTCTAAAATAATCTAAGTTTTTATAACTTCGACAACCATTGTTATTAATCTAAATTCAACTATCCGGTACAAATATATTAAAAATAAGTATATTCTAAATATCTTGCGAAATCAAGAAAAAAAAATTCTAAAACCGATTTAACTCATTAAAATGTTATGAAATAAAACTTCCTAAATCAATTCAAAATTTTATGATATTATACACAATAAATCTGAAAAATCAAATTGTTGCAAATCGTTTTTATAAATGAAGTTGATGGTATGAACTAAATTCATTGTTCTGCAACGAGAGCTTAAGAAACTTTTAAATAATTTCCATTCTGACAATATGGTGCAATTGAACATAAGGAACACACACACACGCACAAAAAAAAGAAGAAGAAAGAAAGAAAAAGCAGAAATTGAGCACTAGCAATTTGGCGAATCTAATCGCTTGTTTACTCGCCAAATAATGAATTTAGTCGCAATTTGGCGCAATGGCGAGCAACAGCGAGAACACTGGTTCTACTGTATTTCGAGATGAGGGGCTGTAATTTCAGTCAGCTCCTTCCCATCTTAGAGTATACTGCGATCTGAAGTTGGATTAATATGGGATTAATGAGAATGGCTATTTTGCTGTTTGACAGAAGAAAAAAATGAAGATTTACCTAGAAACGTGACGAAAAAACATTTTTTCCATTTAATTTTCAAATATTTCGGGAAGAGAGGGGAAGTGGCTGTAACCCCAGCAACCCCCTTTCTCTTCTTCGGTGTCAATGTAGACTACTAAAGGCCTAATGAGAATGACTCGTCTACTGTACAGTTAAAAAAATAACTAAAAATTTTCCAAAAAAGAAAAATAACAAAAATTAGCAATTTTTCATATCATTTTCGAAAATTCTGGGGGTGAAGATTTTAGCTCCATCAGCCACCCCCCTTCGTTACAACAATTTATACAAGAGTTACAACATATGAGAAAACCTTTTTCCCAAAATTTGAAGCCATTCAGCCATTGAAATCTCTTTTGATTTGTGATTACTAAGGCCAAAATACACATTGGAAGTGTCCAATGTGCCTCTAAGGGCCGGTATTTTATAAAACATGTTAGACCTCATTACTGGAACTTGGTAGGATAAACTAAGGAACAATAAAAATAGCTTTATTTTACGTCCATTCATATTCTTAAATGTTCTTTATCATAAATTTAATTAATTTTAAAATAATCTCATCATCAATTGACTTTGAAAACTACTTGTGATCATCAAAAATTGAGTTGCTTACCTGGAATGTTACTAGATTGTCTGCAAGACATGAAAACACATCTGGTAATAGGCAATACTGGTGTCATCTGACAATTTTTTGAGAATTTTTGCCACATGGATTTGTGAAATCAATTATTTGTCCCCACGTGCTCCCTTCTCCCTTATGTAAGTTTTATTGGGGAATCTGGGTAAAATCTTGAACACTTAGATACTTAAGCAGACTGAAATTTTATCAAATGCACATTAAAACACATTAAATCAAATACACATAATTTCTACATTAAAAAAATAATTTCAAACACTTTAAACTCAGCATCGTAGATAATCACGGAAGGACAGGGGATTTATATGATTATTAATTTATTGAATATTTTTTAAAGTAATTTATCACAATGACAATGATAAAGTAATTTATCACTTCTAAAAATGTAGAACCAACAGAATGAAAAATGTCCAAGAAGGGAATCGAACCCGGAGTCTTAGAAATAGCGCTCCAGGTGCTCAACCATTTAAGCTATGAAAGAGGACAGTACCCAACTTCTCATGTTTCTTCAGTAGCGTATGCAGGATTTTATTCTGAGGAGGGGGGGGGGGCTGACTTAAATTTCCATTATTTTCTATATCATATGAAGCAAGTTGAATTGTGTTGTAAAGACAAATAATTTTAGACAAAAAGAAGGGCAGGGGGACGGGGTTGATTCGGTTCAGAATTTTAAGAAAATTTTAAGAAATTTAAAGTCGGTCTTCAATGTGAAATTTTGGACTTAAGAAATGTATTACGAATTTTGAGAAATGGATGCCGGAAAAAAAAACACTTTCGCCAATTGTTCGCAGAAAAAATGTCCGATTTCGCAAATGAATTGTGGAAAACCCCCGAAATTCGTCAATAGACCGCGAATAGCATGCGAATTTTGTAAAATGATCGCATAAAAATGTCAACTCCCATCAACTGATTGCGGAGAAAATGCAGATTTCGTCAAACAAACGCAGAGTAAAAGCGCATTTCGTATAACGATTGCAGAAAAACGCTTATTTCAATGAAGGATCGCGAAACAAATGTGAATTTCGTCAAAAAAATGAAAAAAGCAAATTTCAACAAAAGATCGTGGGAAATTTACGAATTTCGTTAAAGGGCAGCACAAAGAAGATAATTTCGTCAAATGATTGAATTCGTCAAAAGAAACGTGAATTACGGCAATTGGCTGTTGAATAAATGAGAATTTCGTGAAAGAGGCTGCAGAAAAATACGCGAATTATAACAAAGAACCTCGAAAAAATGCGAAAATCGACAAATATTTGCAAAATGAATACGCATATCGTCAAAAGAAAACTAAAAAAAATTGCGAATTCCATTGAAGGATCGCAAAAAGTGTAAATTTCTTGAAAGGTTCGCAGACAAAAGCCAAAGTCGTAAAAGGGCCGCGAGAAAAACACGAGTTTTGACAGAACATTGCAAAAAATATGAATTTTGTCAAAAACGTTGAAAAAATTGCATTATTTCGATAACGGTTTATAACCGAAAAAAGCATATTTGATCAAAGAATCGCATATAAAATGCAAATTTCGTCAAAAGGCAGATAGATAATTGTAAATTTTTGACAAAATACGCATATTTCAAGAAAAACCCGCAAAAAAATGTTGCCAGTTTTCCATTTTTGATTGCTGCACCCTCTTCAACAACTTAATAACTGTTTCAATCTTCATTTCCATTAAAATACAATGAAACACTCATCGAATTTTCCCAACCTTGTGACCTACCCTGATGACCTTCTCGTACTTCAAAATGGTAGGACAGAATATTAAGCCAGACATTATCAGAGATATTTTTCAGATAAAATTTGAAAAGACACAAGATTTGGCCACATTACGATATATGACTATCCTCCCTCGGCGACCAGTTGATCTTCTTTAAATGCATGCTAAGCACTGTATGATGCTACTTTTATTTTTAAATTAATTTACATTTTACTTGCTCAATCCTTTGCCAAAACAGAAGATTCTGACAGAGAAATCTGGAATTCGGTACTTGATACTACTTGATTACTCAGTAGACCAAAAAATTATCACCAAAGTATAAGATTAAATGCAAATAATGGCTGATCGTAAATGTCACATTCGCATCATGTTTGTTGCATCATCAAGTGATTTTAAAGTCATTATTTTTTTTTTATTAATATTTAATTGATGTATTTTCTTTTATTTCTTACAAGATAAAAGAAAGAAAATAAATAATACTGTAAACCATGGTACTTAATTCTACATCAAAACATTCTTTTAACCTCTTCAGACCTGAGGTGCACATATGTGTACCTCTGATTTCAACTGCGTATCTCACTTAATATTTGAAAATTTTTTATTGAGACGAGAGGATGTTATTTGTGTACGTTAGCCTTTTCTAGTTTCAGCAAGAAATCGCGCTAGCTCTCTTAATTCATATGATTTTGGAGAAAATAAACGAGCAATTGATAAAAATATAAAACTTTGAAAAAGTAAGTACATTTTTATAATTTGAAAATAAATATTTATTTATAATATTTTTTAAGAATACTTATAAACTCTTCTATATTGCATAACTCATTTAAATTTTTTAGCTAGATCATAATATCTATTTAAATTAGGTGAAATTTGTAAGGTACACATATGTGCACCTCCGGTTTCAATTCTGTGTTTTTGGAAAGACGTCATCTCACACAAAAAATTTTTACTGAATGGTATCTAATTGGTGCAGTGCTAAAGTTGTTGAATTATTAAAAAAATGTACTTAATTATAGATAAGAATTCATTTTGTTGATGTTTTAAATTAAAAATTAATTTTTAAAAATCATAATTATTATATCTTTGTAAGAGTAAATAAACTGGTGAGGCCAACGGTGATGGTGAGTCTTCTGACAATGAAAATTTAGATGACACAGATATAACTAAGTATATTGCTCCAGTACCTATCCCGAATCCATGTAACAATAAAGTTTAACCTAAAAGGCCTTTGTTATGGAAAGCTGAAAATAAGTAAATTTTTAAAACTTGTGTTACAGCACACTAGAGTAATAAAATCTTACGTTTTCGCAAATATTTATTTAATCTTTTTTTCTTCTAATAGTATTTCAAGGATCATTGATTGATGAGGATTATCTAAAATCAGATTTTACAACATCATAAATCCTTTTCAATCATTTCTAGATTAGGTAAATGAAGATTTTTGGAAAAAGTTTCATATAAAACCAATTCCATTCAAACAATTCCAATTCCGCTATATTCCGTTCAAACAGGAAACCCTTGCTGAATAAATGCATCTAAATATGAAGTTATAAAAGGTGCAGACGTACACATAATCGTGGGAACTTTAAAATATCTACAAACGAGGTTCTACTGACAAAAAGACTTGTCAATACTTAGAATTGCAGCTACTGTGTCACGTGATCGAGTTTTTGAGATTAGAAAATTTCTTCATTTTGCAGATAAATGAAATTATCTTTAAGCAGATGACAAATTATGGAAAGTAAATCTTATTTTTAATGCAGTAAGAATAAAATGTTTGTCCCTGCTCCGGCCAAAACCTTTATCACTAGATGAACAGAAATCGTGGGATCCCATTTACTAGATGTTGTGGATCTAGACAGTTTGTGCCGTTAAAACCTAATCCGTTGGGATTAAAAAACTTTATTTCATCTTCCATGTATGGCCATAGACTTGACTGCCAAATATATCATGGAAAAGGAACTGCACCAGCTGATGATTCAAAGTAATTATGATTAGGTCTAGGTGGAGGCAATGTCAAATCGTTTTTAAATTTATACCAAAAGACAACACACGGGTGATTTACTAGGACAGTTTTTTTACTAGTGTAAAATGTGTCGATTTTTTATCGAGGAACAATATCTACCAAACTGGAAAGATTATGAACAAAAGACTAGGAGGAGCAGATAAAAAAAATCAAGAATGATCGAGATTTGTAACACAGAGAGTGGGATGAGTGACTAAGGGAAGGATATGTGTATACTAAACTGGAAAGATAACAAATGTGTGACTTTGCTTTCGATTTGCATCGATAGCGATCCCAAGAGCAGTTACGTTAGGTGGTCTAAAGATCAAAACTGTAAAATTAATGTAATTGTGAATACAAAACGTATATGAGTAATACAGATTTAAATGATAGGTTTTTAGCTTACTACCATTGTTCTACTCACACAAAAAATAGTCAACAAGAGTTTTTGTACACTTTATAGATTTGGTTATTTCCATTTGTTGGATAGTGTATATCAGAAATTGCAAAACAGGTAAAGTTCCTCGAAAAGACAGATTGTCTCTCTTGCGATATTTTTAGAGATTTCTTAAATACTGATGAAATATAAGAGCAAAGTAAGTGAAGAACGACAACCATGGAGACCACGCACAATTTATTCATCGGAAAATAGTTCTGAAGACGATTCAGCAAATAAACCACAGCGAAAACAACGTTAGGGTATTTAGAAGCCAATTTACTATATTAGATATGACAAAATTGAACAGTTTCCTCGTTCAACAAATGATAACTTTGCTTCAAAATGCAGGTATGAAGGCTGAATCAAGAAAAAGAGTTATTTGTACAAGATGAAATATATATTTCTTTATATAAAAATGATTTTTTTTTCAAAAATAGCACTTAAAACAAGCTTATATGTATCAATTGTCCACCAAATTCCTCACTTAAATGATCTTTTGAAAAATGAAGTGTTTTTTTGCAGTATGAACCGGAGGTGCACATATGTGTACCTGCTAGTAAATATTAACTAATAACAATTATTTTACTTTTTATTACAAAATTATGTTTCTATACGTATAAATAGATGGAAAAAACTATGAAATAATTTTTATGATGGCTGAAAATGTATCAGGTCTGAAGAGGTTAATTAACCATGCGGAAAATAAACAAGTAAGAAAAATCATGCATTAAGCATATAAATTACTTAACCCTTTTTGAAATCTTTAACAAAACTTCGCTATGCATGGAAATAAGGTGTTACTGTCGATAACAAAATATGTTATTTCAATATTTTTGAACAGTATTTGATTTGTCATTTATATAGATAGTATATAATGGAGAAATTTAGTTAAGCAAGAAAAAGCCTAGCTGGTTGAAATTTTTCTTTTAGCAATTTATACCAATAGATGGAAACATACTTCACTAGTTTTGTTCAGCCCTGTAGTTTACCTGGAACCTTTATTAGACGAAAGTATTTTTGCTAAAATTTAGCTCAAACAAAAATACTTTTTAAACTACTTAAATCACATTTCCAGAAATTATCATGCATAAGCGAAACTGCATCCAGTTCTTTGTGTCACCCTGTATATCATTTTATCTATATTCTGCAAACATTTCAAAATAAACTCTTTTCAACTTTGTTTGAAAGTTTTAAAATATTAAATAGTAAGTTAAAAAATGATATTAGCAAGAATTATACTTGCTTAATATAAAAATACCAACAGTTCTTTACGATGATGAGAACTTTTATGTAGTTTTATTAAAAAAATAATTTTGTTTTTTTCCCCCTTTTTGAAGCTTTACATATGAAAATCAATGAGGTATAAGATAATCACGTGATTTTGACTATTATAATATAAATGAAATGATAGCGATGGAACAGTATTTCGCGATTTATACCTTGTGCTTACTATTAAATAAAAAATATCCAACTGACATAGAAAAGAATGAAATGATCAGCCCAGAACTATTAATGACAGTTGCATGATTGGGCTATCATTATAGAGATGAGAGGAGGCAATATTGCCATGTCATAAAAAGTTTTTGTACTTGATGATGTAGCACACAAACAAGAAACAAGACCTTTGAAAAAAAAAGTGCATGCCTGATTAGCTCATAAAACTATTATTAATGAATTGAGTAAACATGCCAAATAAATATTTAATTAATTATTAACATAACTTTAGAAAAATAGTCAGGTCATGATGGGTGCAAAGAATACGTGAAAAATGAGAAATGCTTCATATAAATCCTTTGAAAGTTTTTTAACAAATAAATTTTAAAAATAATGTTTTTTTTTTTGCACAAAAAATATTTGGCACACTTATTTTTTGATTTTAAAAGTTTTAATTCAACAAATCCCTTGCTTTTGCATGACAAGCAGAGGTAAAATTTATCGTTTTCCGGTAAGATTAAGTTCAAATTTTAGGGTAAAGTTACTTTACAGTAAAATTAAAAAAAATAAAATTATTAAAAGTTTTAGTAAAAACTAATGTACAGGTCCAGAAATTTTTTCTTTTTATTAATGACAATTGTGATAAATAATAAAAAAATTATAATTTTTATTTTATTTCTAAATGCAAAAAGAGAAGAGTGATAACACGCCCAATCCAAAGTTGCGGGTGTGACATTTACACAACTTAATTTAGTCACCAGCAAAAAAATTTTTGAGCATTGGTTTCAATTTGTATGTATTTCAATGTAGACCACTTACACATACATTTATCCAAATCTAAAAATTGTCCGATGTATCATTTATTTATATAAAAAAAATAATTTCCGCCTGTTGCGGGTGTGACATAAAAAGGACATGCATTTTCATCTTTCAGTTCAAAAATGCAAAACTCTGTGAATTATGACAACTGAGTGAATTGATATTTTTATATATTAGACAGTAATACTTAAATAATTATTCTATGAAAAAATTAAATTACTTACTCAATTCTTGCTTTTGTGGAAAATATTCAAAATTTTCGTTGCGGGTGTTACGCCCTGTTGCGGGTGTGACTTGTATAGCCAATAAAATAATGACATACACAAATATTTTTAAGGCAGAATTTTTTTAATTAAAGAATTGATCAATATTACAATTATAATATCTAGAAAGGAAAATATAAAAAAAATTTTCATTTCCAATCTTGAATTTATAATTTCTGGTGGTGGTAGCTTTTTTTACAAGAATGCTCTTTTTTTTCCTAGGATGCATCTGACTGACTGGGCCAAATATGCACGTTTTCTTAAATTTTTTTCAAACATTCTAATTGTATATCGTCACCATCCATTTGTCTTATTTGTCCATCAAAGTTTTCACTCTTTTAATGTCGAGAATAAAACAACTTCAACAAAATCTCCAACTGCACATTCATCGTTGGATATTATACCCTTGTCAAAGTATGGATACATCTAACTGTCTGAGCCAAAGGTACACATTTTCTTGATTTTTATTCCGATACTCTTATTCTTTAATATCCCAATTCATTTGTCTTATTTGTCCATCAAAGTTTTCACTTTTTGTTTTCTTAATGTGGAGAATAAAATAACTTCTACAAAATCTCCAACTGCACTTTTATCATTGGATATTATATTTTTGACAAAATATGGTAACAAACAAATTCCCTTGTGATCACTTTCTGAAATTATTGCTACATTAATTGTTCCTACGTCAATAAAAACAACATGATGTATCTATTGAATGTTGAGCTCCGATTGTGCTTGGTGCCAGCATTCATGAAGCATTTTCACAATATCTTCTGAAATTTCACATTCAGCAAATTTCTTTGATATTTTTTAGGACTTTTTCTACACACATGGCAAAATCTGAAGCTGAATTTATAGTTGCAGAGCGTTGCTAGTGTTACCATTTTCTTGGCAACTGCACCAACCCCATCGAAAACTCCTTTACCATGAGATGAAATGCAAAAGGATTGCCATCCTTTACCATGATTTTTTAAAATAGTCTCTTCTTTTCTCTCCTTGCTTTGTCTCTTTCCTTCTCTTGTTGTAGATATGCTTCATATTTAAAAGGGTTTTCCTTAATCTTTTTTTCAATGATATCGTGATCTTTCTGTACTCTTCATTCTCTGCAAAAGATAAGAAATTAATGTGTAAACTGAATAAATATAGCACTTCCAGTCCAAAAATATAAGCTTAACAAATTTTTAATATGAAATTTCTAATCTTACATAACGTTAATTATGTTAAATTTTGGTTAATTTCAAACTGACTATATACATTTTATGATAACTTAATAAACATTTTAACAGTTTCTATTATTCTTACTTCTACTTTTTATTTAATTTGAATTAAAAGAGAAAAAAAATCTTCCCCTAATATTGATTTACTTATTTTAAGAACTAAAAAAATATATATTAAATACTATCAAATAACAAAATTAAAAAAATGTATATAAAAAACAAAACAAAATTAACAAATTTAAAGAAAATTGCTAAAATATTGTTTCGTAATTTTCTTTTTTTAATTTCTATAAAAATCTTACCTTTTAAATTAATTTCTTAAACTTATATCACTAATAAAATTATTTTCTTGCAGTAAAGCAACAATTTTATCAACCCAAACTGAATAAATCAACTGCACACAGTGTCACATGCTCAGATGATGCAAATTTTTATTTATTAACTGGAATTCCCTCTATTAAATCAAAGGGTATAAGTTAAAGCTGCCAAGTACATGTTTTCCAGCATATTATTCTTTTATAAATTTACATATGATTTGTTCAAATATGCATTTGTAATCAATTTTAAAAGACGTTGCGGGTGTAACAGGGACATGTCACGCCCGCAACGCTCAATAATTATAATTAAAATATTAATTAATTTCTTTTGTGTCTGTAATTCAAAGTATCTTAATAAACTATTTTTGAATATAAAGTTTCATAACTTTAAATCAAAAATATTTTTCTGCAGAGATATAAATGTAACTTTTTGTTGCGGGTGTGACACGATAATTAAGAGTAATTAAATATGCTTACCTTTTGTAATGAAGATTAGTGAACACGTCTCTGAAGACAAAAACTCTCAATAATAGCTGTCAGATCATATACATCCAAGTTTGGAGGTTTTCAGAATGTTTGTTCAGCTGTACGAGACCATGAAATGCAAAGATTTTTGACGCAGTCTATTTTACAAAGTCATAGTGACACTTTATTAATTAAAATAAGTATGTTAATGAGAAAAATTTAATTCTTTTTTGATAAAATATGAAATAGTACACTCTTAACAGTTAACATGCAAAATTTCAATCATATTTAAAGAAATTCAAATTTTCATCCTCATGTCCATTTTTTCGTGGATTGGGCGAACAGTAAATGCAATGGCACATATAGGGTTCATTTTTAATTAAAAAAAAATACAAGAGAATTTCAAGGCATATACGTATGTTTAATATGAGACAAATGTTTTTTTTAAATACTGGTTAGTAGCTAATCCTTTGGAAAACATAATGCACAAACAAAACATCTTCTCATGCATTAATCATGAGATGTCTTACTAGTTGACAATTTCTAGAAAATTCTTTCGGACACATTTCAGAAACACAAGAATTTTATCCAGTATGTGTCAAGAGATGCTTTCTTAGATGACCATTATGAGAAAATCTCTTGAAACATACATCACAAGCAAAAGGTTTCGTCCCTGTATGCGTGAAGAGATGGGTTTTTAGAGTACTATTCTGAGAAAAGCGTTTGGAAGATACTTCACAAGCAAAAGGTTTTTCTCCTGTGTGTGTCAAGAGATGCCTTCTTAGAGTAATACGCTGAGAAAATCTCTTGGAACATGTATCACAAGCAAAAGGTTTTTCTCCTGTATGTGTCAAGCGATGCTTTCTTAAACTACTATTGTCAGAAAATCCTTTGGAACATATTTCACAAACAAAAGGTTTTATTCCTGCATGCATCAAGAGATGGGTTTTTAGCTCACCATTCTGAAAAAACCCTTTGGAACATATCTCACAAATAAAAGGTTTTTCTCCTGTATGAGTCAAGAGATGGGTTAGAGTAATCTTCCGAGAAAATCTCTTCGAGCAAACTTCACATGCAAAAGGTTTTTCTCCCGTATGTATCAAAAAATGCTTTTTTAGATCTGAATTCTGAGAAAAACCTTTGGAACATACTTCACAAACAAAAGGTTTTTCTCCTGTATGAGTCAAGAGATGCTTTTTTAGATCTGAATTCTGAAAAAATCTCTTGGAACATAATTCACAAGCAAAGGGTTTTTCGCCAGTATGTGTCAAGAGATGCCCTCTTAGAATATTACGGTAAGAAAATCTCTTGGAACATAATTCACAAGCAAAGGGTTTTTCTCCAGTATGTGTCAAGAGATGCACTTTTAGAACACTACGGTAAGAAAATCTCTTGGAACATACGTCACAAGCAAAAGATTTTTCTCCAGTATGTGTCAAGAGATGCCTTCTTAGACCACTACGGTAAGAAAATCTCTT
The DNA here is from genome assembly GCA_964019185.1 of Maratus speculifer. Lineage (NCBI taxonomy): Eukaryota > Metazoa > Arthropoda > Arachnida > Araneae > Salticidae > Maratus > Maratus speculifer. Next base: position 101,050 of record CAXHSM010001376.1, on the reverse strand, counting down.
GGAACATACGTCACAAGCAAAAGATTTTTCTCCAGTATGTGTCAAGAGATGCTTTCTGAGATCAGTATTGTGAGAAAAACCTTTGGAACATATTTCACAAACGAAAGGTTTTTCTCTTGTATGAGTCAAGAGATGGGTTCTGAGTTTATTATTTTCTGAAAAACCTTTAGAACATATTTCACAAACAAGAGGTTTTTCTCCTGTATGTGTCAAGAGATGTTTTCTCAAATTATAGTTATTACGAAATCTATTGGAACATATTTCACAAGCAAATGGTTTTTCTCCTGTGTGAATGTTTTTTAGATGTCTTCTTAGATATCTTCTCTGAGAAAATGTTTTAGAACAAATTTCACAAATATAAACTTTTTCTCCTGTATTAATGGAGTAATATTTCTCTTGATCTCCATTTGGAGGAACAAAGTGCTGTTCACTGGAACAAGAATTTTCTTCTGCAATCGAAGACATTTTTACAGGTGAAAAAGTTTTGCTTCAGATAATAATAGAAACTTCTTCGCGGTATCAGTATTTATCAAATTGTTGCCATTTTCATCCAAGGACATGACTCATTGTACCTTAGCAAAAACGTTTTATCAACCTTTGAATCTGAAAACAGAAAGAAAAATCTAATAAACAAGACATTTTCAAGCAAACTGCACTAGATTTAAAGTCTGAATTAAGTAGCCGATTTTACGAATTTCATTTCCTTAACCCTTTCCGTCAGGAGCGAAATCTGTAATAAAATGAGAAATTATCGGCTGACACCGAAATACACAAACAAAGTTTTTTTTTAATATTTCGAAATCCTTAATCAAGCCTTTGTTGTAAAAGCAAAATTTTAGTAAAATATTACTGGTGCCGTTTTTAAGTTTGGATTTAAAATTAGGTATCCCAGACCGGGCACAGTGTGCCAGAAAGGGTTAAACGGCACAAAATTAATTTATTAAATCCTCACATTATGTATTCTTAGACATATGACTTGACTCGAGCGTACATACATACGTGTGTCTATATATATGTGCATCTATAAATCAGAATATTGATCTGTTTTCACCTTAACTCTATTCTGGATAGGGGGCTGTAGATATACAATGTTTTTACTCTTGAGCAGAAAATGGGTGAGGGGACTGGCATTTCACATTGTAAGATATTTCTAGGTGGAGGTTTGAATTTTTTTTTTTGACATTAATATCATTTTGAATTCAACCAATTTTGCGATGTGACGCCCAAAAAACTCTTAAAAATTGTGGATTTGAGAATGGAACTTTCAGAACTGTTTTTGTTTTTGTAGACAATATATAGCCATACAAAAATTGCAAAGACAAAAATGTTCCCCTAAATTCAAAAAACATTAAAATTCCATTAAAAAAAATTAAATGGCACAAACTAAGAATACTATTTATTATCTATTTTTATGAAAATACAAAGTTATTGTTCAAATCATAAAATTATTATAAAATATTTAATTCCAAAATAAGGAATAGAACAAAGATTGGTATTTTAATTTTTCTGTTATATGTATATGCACATAGTATAATGATGTTGAAGAGACCAGAAGCAAAGCAAAGTATGTTTGAAACTTTATTTGTGTTTATCAATAAAAGAAAGAAAAAGAATGTTGTCTATTTTATTTGTTGATTAAATGTTCTGCCTGCCTTGCCCCCTCCCCATTTGGGAACAAGTGCATGAAGGTATTATGACTGGGGAGTTCATTATGTAACAAAAATCTATTATTAAATGCTTTTAAATAGTAACTATTTCTTTTTTACTTTTCTGTGATATAAAATTATTTCATAGATAATAGTGAAGTTTCATTGACTTCTCTTCATTTGAATAAACAAAAATATGTAAATAATTACTGTATAATCATATCTGTAATCACTGCAAACAAAAGGAAAAAATTCAAAGAATTTTTTGACATTGATATCAATAACATTAGTGCAAGGGAGGGAATGATAATATATGCTATCGTAAGGCAGGGAAGGGGGTTGAAAATTGCTAAAAAGTTGAGAACGTTACACATGTACAGCACTAAGTAAAGTATAACTTTTATTCCTTAAACAGTTTGAATAGAATTTTAAAAACATCAATAATGTAAAAGTACAACTTATGCATGAGAATATAAAATGAAAAAGTGCCTTGTAAGCCTACTCGAAGAATCAATCTTGAAAAGAAATCTCAAATATCAGCATGTTTGCCTGTCATTATAAATTTCTTTTCTAAAATGCAAAAAAGACTTAATTCAGATGTTAAAAATGTAGTTTTCCATTCAACAGTTAGATTTCACAAATTATCAACAGAGATGTTTATTTTATTTATTTATTTGCCCAAATAGAGATGGCGACTAAGTTATATAGAGATTCATGATTTTGAATCATTTGTAATGGATTGTTATGTAATTCATTATTCTGAAGTTCCACTGGATTATTATAAAACATCAGGAATGATTAACCCTCTGACAATTCTGTAAAAGGGCAAAATTGTAACATTGTTTTATCTGCATTTTGTTTTAACACTGATTCTTTGAAGAAAAGAATGATTCTCTTAAAAAGATGATTCTTTGAATATTATGTCGAAAAAGTTATTTACGAATATGAATTTAATATTTGAAAGTATTATTCATTGTTCAGTGTATTAAAAATGTGTTAAATCAATCAAATTACATTAACTTAAATATTGATTATATTGCAGTGAAACCTGGAGTATTAATCCATATTCCATTTATTGGTGACTTAAATAATCTCACAAATGTTAGACCGTAAAATCTTTTAAGACAGAATCACAACAGAAAAAAAAATTATATATCAAAACAAAAAGCCAAAGGTTACAAGTTTCTGAAGCAGCACTTTATCTTATGGCTCCAAGAACTTGAAATATTAAAACTTAAAAACATTGATATCAAAATTTGAGTGATGCTATGCTATTAATTAATATACATTACTACCTATTCATTGATATTTTATCGCTTATATCTCTCATAAATTCAAAATAAAATTTGAATCTTTGAATTATCATATCTTTTAAGACATGATAATAAAATCTAAATAAGGCCTTGATGCGGCTTAAAACAATTTGCTTTAAAATTCAATTTATTTATTATTATTATTATTTTATAAATACATTACACAACTAAGCAATACTTTTCCTTTTCCAATACACTGTTAAATCTATTATTTTCGCCCAATCTATACAATCCACTGTAATGTTTTTATTTGAATAAAATGATATGTCTTTTGTGCCATGCTATCCAAAAACTAATGTAAAATTTATTTAAGAATTTTTTTGAGTGACATAGCCATTTGCATAGTTTTAACTTAGTTTGGATACAATTCCACAATTATTAGAAGCATTTTATTTAAGTCTTGTGCTATGCCACAAGTTTGTGTTCTCATGTAGACATTTCCATTTTGTATCACAGTTACAATCTTACCAACATATGAGAGATGCCAAGCTGGGCATCATCATTGTACTTAAATGATACAGCACTACAGCATTATTCCACAGGTACAAGGTTCAATCACTGGCTTGGTCATTTTTCACTCTGTTGGTTTAACGCTAACCACTATTAAGTATAGGAATAGAAAGTATAAGTATAGGAAGGTAGGAATGAGACATTTCACTTTTTCAATATTCAATGCTATCAAACTTTTCTTTCATTTTTTTTCAAAATATTTGTTTGATTATAGAATATTTACTTTATTTAGATTTTATGGTACTACTTGATTATCCCATCGACGAATTTCCTCAAATTATACAAATCACCAAATTATATATAATTGACATACCGTACAATCCCGTTAATCCGCCCTTCCCGATCAAACGCCCCCTCCCCACTTTATAAAGAATTTGGAATTTTCAAAAAATCCCGAGAAAGCGCCCTCCTCCCGATTCTCAAAGGCAATTGAGAGTGGGATGAATCATTTTGAAATGAATGAATCATGAATCTTTGATGAAATGTGCGTTTTTTAAAGATTTTTTAATTGATTTCATGCTTGTTTTGGCGTTTCTTTACTAATTTCTCCTTTTTTCTGCGTTTTTTCGACAGAATTTACGTTTTTAAATAAAAAAAACAAATTTTTTCAAGTATCAAAATTCATGATTCATTCACCAATTCATTTATTTCAAGATGATTCATTCCTGTAAATTTTGTTGAACGTTCGCGAAAAAATCCCGTGTAAGCGCCCCCCTCTAACTATTGTACGATTTTTCTTTTCGTTTGGGGGGGGGGGGCGGATTAACGGTATTTTACGGTAATTTCGATTTTAAATAGCAAAAACACAAATAATTAGTAGAATATAAATAAAAATTTAAAAAGTCAAGATAAAAAACACTTAATGATGTTTTAAACATGTGTATCATATTTACATGTGTCATTGAATTTGACATTTACGATCATCCATTATTGGCGTTTAATCTTATAATTTGGCGATATTTTTTTGGTCGACTGGATAACCAAGTAGTACCGATTTTATTCATTTGTTTTAAAAAAAAGTTTTAGAAAGAAAAAAAAATCCATTGTCTACTTAAAATAAATCAAAGCACAGAATTTAGAAAAAAGACAACAAAAAATAAAAATGAGCTATTAAAATCCCCGATAAACTATATTGCATATTATTATTATTACATTAAATTTCTTGTTAGTTATGCTAAACTATGTAGCTATAAAATAAAAAACAGTTAATTTAATCAGTATAAATGGCATCAAGTTTGGCACAATAGTACCTGACCTGGCACAGATTATATGAGTAATCACCAATTAAATGAACTGTATTATTTATATCCTGTAAACTACTAAAAGTTAGCTCCCTTTAGCACACAAGAAAGTCATATGATATATTAAAAAACAAAAAACCCTTATAATTGAGACTTTTTTGAAAAGATAAGCAAATTGGAAGGGTATTGTCAAGGGGAAGGCTTATCAAAGGCACTTTTTCAAAATAGGGAAACTGCACATAGATTAGAAGCGAGGGAGGGTGCATATATTTGGAAGGGGATTACTTTCAGTACTGTACAATATTTTTTACTTCAGTGCTTTTTTATTTTCAATTACAAAGAAACAGTTGATGGTAAAAAATTTCTTTCAAATCCTTAAATATTCTCTTTAATTTTAAAATATATGTTTTAGATTATAAGAAAATTGTGCTCACAACAATAAAATTTTATTAATTAAAAAAGATTTCTTAAATAAGAACTCAAAGCATTGTTTTCACAGAGTATGTTACTTATACTGTATGTTAGTTACTTATAGGATATTTTTTTTTTCTAAAAGAAAATCTTGTTTATGTAAATGGAAGCATGTGTTTAAAATATTATATAAATTTTAACTTTTTAATACCATTAAGTTCTAAAATAATAAACTTTTGGCTAATATCTGCTTTACCTGTGTAAGGAATATTTTAAATGATTACAATAAATGTCAGCAAAATTAAAATGGCGAAGCGACACATAAAATTTAGTGTCTTCATAAGATTAAATCATAAGTTATAGAACTTTCAGTAGAAGAATAACTAACAAAATTTATATTACCATTAAGTTGTTTTAGTAAAGAAGACAGATTAAGTATACTGATTTTAGGAAATTAGCAACTGTTATACTCAGTAGTATCATTTTATTACAGACGCTAACAGAACGAATGAATCATGAGAAAAGATTCATTCATGAATAATAATTCATTCAATTCCATTGTTCCATCGGAAAAAAAAATAATGTTCAACTAATTTTTAATTAACAAAATAAAATATTTTATTTTCAAAAGAAAGAGATAGCATTTTTAAAGTTTGGGAATCTACAGTTTAAATATGCATTTAGGATTAAAAATTGGACGTAATTGGATTTGGGGTAACTCAGGAAAATTTTGCCCAGATTTTTTGGTAAATCTTATTTAATAACAGTCTGGTCACTAGTATTATAACTACGGGTTAAAAAAAGTACTAGCCTTATTGTCACTGCAGCAATTTAATTGATAAAAAATATTAATAATTGGTTTCTAAAAATGCAATTAGCATTTTCAATGAATCATGATGTAATTCATGGTTCATTCTTTTATTGGCGTCTTGTCTCTTGCTTAGTTCCTTCAGGTAAATTTTAAAACATAAATTTATTGTACTAAAGTTCTTTACCAAACTAAATTCATGCAAAAGTAGGGTGATTTCATTTATTACTATTCAGCGTTCGAAATCCTTGGAGGTCCGCTGGTCCGAGACCACCGATAATTCAATCGGACTACTAATTTGAAAAATTTAGTGGTCCGCAGGACCAGTGCCTTTTTTCAGGCCCTGAGAAAACCGCAACCGATCGCACATAAGATTTTTTTATTATCAGCGATGCCGCGAACGCACTATAACTGGTAAATTACGCAAGAAATCGGCGATGGGACACAAAAAAATAGCTCTTACCCGTCCCACGGGACGTGTAATTTCGTTAAAGGATCGCGAAAAAACGGCAAATTTCGTTAAAAAATCGCGAAATAACGACTTATTTGCGGCAAATTTTGTCAAACAATTCTCGAAAAAATTGCTAATTTTATTCCAAAACTCGAAAAATGGCATATTTCTTCAAAAGATCGCAAAAACGGCAAATTCCGCCTAAAATAGCGATAAAACAGCAAATTTCGTCAAAAAAAATCGCCAAAAATGGCAGATTTTTTCAAAAAATTGCGAAAAAAGGCAGATTTCTTCAAAAAAAAATTGCATAAAGCGAAAAAACGAAAAAATTTGTCCGAAAATCGCGATAAAAAGGCAAAATTTCTCAAAAAATTGCGAAAACCGACAAATTTCCTCAAAAGATTGCGAAAAAACGACACATTTTGTTAAAAAATCGCTAAATAACGACTAATTTCCGGCAAATATCGACAAATATAATTCGCGAAAAAATGGCAAATTTCACCCTGAAACCCGAAAAAAAGACAGATTTCTTCAAAAAATCGCAAACAAACGGCAAATTTCATCCAAAAAGCGCGATAAAACGGCAAATTTTATCAAAAAATATCATGAAAAACGGTATATTTCGTCAGTAAATCCCGAAAAAACAAAAGATTTCGTCAAAATAACGCGAAAAACGGAAATTTCGACGAAAAAGTAAAAAAAAAAAAAAAAAAGTGAATGCCGGGAGAGAATTTTTTTTAAAAAACTAATTTTCCTGCTTCAAAATTGTTGTTGCTGCTCCAAAAACTGATTTTCCTACTTCCCAATCGGTTTTTTATAGCTCCAAATTTTTCTGAGTGAATGTGACTCCTGAAAGCACAATTTCATTAAGCAAAGTACCCATTTACTCAAAAAAATATATTCCCTCTTTCAGCAAAAATGTCTTTTTCAATAAACCTGTCTTGCCCCATTTTAAAAGAAATGCAAACAATAGTGATACTTGTTATCTTCTATATAAGCATTATTTTATAATTAAATTTGTATCTTGCACATTTATTCTTTAAAATGTACAGAAAATTTCTCTTACATTAATATTGGTTTTAATTATTTATTATTATTAAAACAATCATTGCATTATATTTTTTTTGTGGAAATGAACAAGTTCAATTTTTGCGTCGAAAAATATGACTTATTATTTAGCGGGGACCCGTTTTGTCGAAAAGGGATCCAGAATTTTAGAAGTACCGGGGACCCAGGATTTTTCAAGTCCAGCTTCATCACTGCCACTAGCTACAATTCCACCCCTCTGGCTACAATCTGGAGAAAAATTGAAAAGAATTTGCATGAAACCTTACGGTCAGTTGAAATAAGTAATAGCAAATAAAATATGTAATTAAATATTCACTTATCTCAATTTAATGATTACAGTTACTTAACACGTTGACCGCCGGTGACTGGGATCACTAAATTTTCCATTCAGGCTGCATCAGTCACCAGTGACTGATATATTAAAATATAATATAAAACTTAATATATATTGTTTTAAGTAATTACTGAAAAAGTATGTAAAATTTACTTAACTTTTGTTTATTACAGTATTATACTTCCTTATTAATTATTAAAACAATATGTTTTTTTTAGTTTATATTATATTTTATTCTGTCAGTCATGAGTGCCGAATGTGGCCTAGACATTAGGGTGTCAGTCACAGTGGCACTCAAGTTTGTTAAATAAGAAATAAGTACAACAATTTGGTGAATAATATACAACTATTTATTAAATAAAAACAATGATACAACCAGGCCTGTAGCTAGGGGGGCGCTATGGGCGGCTCATCCCCCCCCCCTGGAAAAGATTTCAAGGTCACTAAATGAATTGTTGTTCCGAAAATTCAAATGAAATTTTGCTCAAAAATCTAATTTAGTTTTGGGACCCTTTCTTAGTTTTGCAGAATTACTAAATTGTATCTAAAATAAGTTTTTCAACACTCTCTCATCCCATTTGTACATGTGAAGCTAATATGATGTTTCATTTTGCACCAGTTATACACTCAAAATTTTCATCATCATATACTTTTTTTAGCATAAAATTACATTATTACAACAGTTTAATAAGAAATATAGTACCTACAAGTGAATAAGCACTAACTTATCGTTCCTCGTCAGAGAGAGAGAAAAAAAAATTGAGCCCCCCCCCCTATCCTTCATTTCTGGCTATGGCCCTGGATACAACTAATGACATGCAGCTCCTTCATATACAATATTTATATCAGCTTCTGTTAACTCATTTAAAATTATCTCATGTTTGGTTTCAACATCGCTAAATGTGTTTTGGGCTTTTTCAATATTCGATTCTGTTCATCTAAAATTCGCAAAAATTTCAGCTCGCGAAATCACCGATATTTTCCTTTTCATGAACATTACGACTTCCGAAAATAGATGCTCTTACAGTATTTCTCAGCTTTCAGTCCTCTCAGTGGGGAGAGGGGGGGGGGAGAATTCCCTGTGATTTTATTAAAAATGTTCTAGCTACGCTCCTAGGAAATGTTTTTCATATTATTATTAGAATTTTTTTTCATTTTTCCCGTTCAAATATTGTAATAGTAATATAATTGGATACTTCTAGGTTATCCCGTCGACCAATTTCGCCAAATTATACAAATCGCCAAACTAATAGCCAAATTATACATGTTGACATAATTTTATTTTAAATAACGAAAAAACAAATAATTAGTAGAATATTAATAAAAATATTAACAAAAAGTCGAAATAAAAATCACTTAATGACATTTTAAACAGGTGAATCTTATTTAATGTCATTGAATGTGACATTCACGATCATCCATTATTGGCATTTAATCTTATAGTTTGGCGATAATTTTTTGGTCGACGGGATAGCCTAGAAGTACTTATAATTGTTATGGTAAGAATTTTATTGTGCATTTTTCCCTTGTCAATCAGTTTGGTCTCCGTTAAATGTTTGCTAAACATTCTATCATGTTACTTTTATGCAAAATTTAATTTGCATTTTACTTACTCGATCCTTTGCCAAATCAGAAGATTCTGACAGAGAAATCAAGAATTCGGTATTTGGTACGACTTGATTACCCATCAACCAAAAAGTTATCGCCAAACTATGAGATTAAATGCCAATAATGGATGATCATAAATGTCACATTCATTTCATGATTGTTGCGTCATCAAGTGATATTTTCAGTCAACATTTTATTTGTATTTTTATTAGTATTTTAAGAATTGAATATTTCCAACTGAGCGAAAAATTGACCAGGGCGGGAATCGAACCCAGATACTTGGCTTACAATGCCAATACTTTACCTGTTAAGCTAACTGGGCGATAGCCGGCTGGAATTTTTCGCTAACCTTATTGGTCATAACATCTGGTCTGTCATTTAGGCAGAGCGGCAGAATAAACCGCAGGTGATATAATAATAATATTATTATTATTTTGTTAATATATTTTTTCTGCAGTTGTTCAGATTAAAAAAGTATGTTAATCTATGTATATCAGATGAGTAGTTTGCAGATTTATATAATCTGGCGAAATCGGTCGATGGGATAACCTGATATTTTTATGTTAGACAGGCGGAGGGGATAAATCATCAAGTATTATTCCTGTCTTATTTTTTCGTATTAAATTATTTTTTTATGTAATCCTTTCACCCATTTTTACTTACCCATCATACATAGTATAGGGTAACTCTTGTAATCATTTTGAAAATAAGAAATGTTTTTGACCGATTTACACGTTTCAGGTACTGGAGATTCCGTAAAACAAATTTTAAAAAAAAATTGCCGTTTGTCCGTCTGTCTGTCTGTAAACGCTCTATCTTCCGAATAAATTGAGATAGAGACTTGAAATTTTGTATGTAAGAATGGGACAAAGCCTGTTTAATGCCAGTAACCCCGATTATCTGGAACTATTTTTTCTGGCTCTCAAAAAATTCATTCTGTTGAAAGGTATATAAAAATTTTCGATTTTTTTTATTTTAAAGAATGAATGTAAAAGGCAATAAAATAACGCAAACTTTGCATATAGAATGAAGTCAATCAGATTAATAGTTGCCGAGATATTTGTAATCCTGTTTTGCGCATTTTTCGATTTTTCATAATCCGGTATTTCATTCAAATTTCAATTCAAAGATATATATTTAATTGGGAATGAGACGTTTAATCTGACGCAGTAAACTGCTAGTTAATAGGACTATTATTTTTGGAGCTATAAGGATGTTTCTTTTACGCATTGCGGTACTACTTGAGTAGTTTGGCGTTTTATATGTGTCGAAATTGGTTCATCAGCAATTCATTACTAGAGCATTACTAAATATATTAAAAATATTTAAATATAAAATTAAATTTTATTTGGAATTGCAATGCATTTTATAAATAGTTTACACATGTTTTATTTTCATACATTATGTTATTCATATGCATGATAGGTAAGCATTACTGCGGCCTCCAACGACTAGTTTTAAATTTAAGATTTGCATTTAAAACTGAAATATTTAAAATTCATGCTTTTGCTTAATCCTTATAAGAAAGAAAATAAATAATACTGTAAACCATGATACTCAATTTTACATCAAATCATTGTTTTATTTACCATGCGAAAGATGAAAAAATATTGACAGTTAAGTTAAAAAAAATTCGCAAGAATAAAGCTTTTCTAACATAAAACTGCCAAGAATTCTTTTTTATCATAAGACTTTTATGCAGTTTTATTTAATTTTTAAAAAAAATCTCGTTTTTTTTAATCCAAAGAAAGCTTTGCATATAAAAATCGAAGATGTATACGATAGTAACATGATTTGGGTAGTTATAATATGAATGAAATGATAGCGATGGAACAGTATTTGGTATTTTACAACCTGCGCTTAGGTATAATACAAAAATTTCCAACTCACATAGAAAAAATCCAAAAGGTCAGCCCAGAACTATTGGTGACAGTCACATGATTAGTGTATTATTATAGAATTGTAGGGATACAATATAGCGTGTCATAAAAAATTGTATTTGATGATGTAGGACACAAACAAGAAGGAAAAGAAACAAGACCTTAGAAATAAAGTTCATAATCTGAATAGCTTATAAAACTATGATATATGAATTGTGTAAACAAGCCGATCAATATTCAATTAATTATTCATATAATTTGAGAAAAATACTCAGCTTATGCTGGATGCAAAAAATACATGATAATGAGACATGCTCTATCTAAATCCTTTGAAAATCTTTTAAAAAAAACATTAAACAAATAAGATTTTTTTTTCACAAAAAATATTTTTAGCACATTTTTATTCTATTTTTAAAAGTGTTATTTCAATAAAGCATTTTCAATCACGTAACATATTCCGATATAATTTATCCATTTCAGATCAGATTAAGTTTTAAAAGTTAATTTACAGTAGAAAAAGTTAATTTACAGTAACATAAAAAAAATTAAACTATCAAAAAGTTTTATTAAAAACTAATGAACAGGTCTAGAGTTATTTGCTTTTTTATCAAAATGACAACTGTGGAAAAATTTTACAATTTTTATTTTATGACTAAATGCTAAACCAAAAAAGATGTGATAACAGTAAACACAGCAACGACATATACAGGGTTCATACTCAATTTTAACCAAAAAAATTACAAGAGATTTTCAAGAGGAATCTACTTAGTATGAGACAATTTTTTTTAAATAACTGTTATCAGATAATTCTTTGGAAAACATCTTGCACAAACAAAATATTTTCTCCAGTATGAATCATGAGATGTCTTTCTAGTTGAAAATGTCAAGAAAATTCTTTGGAACACATTTCAAAAGCACAAGGAATTTATCCTGTATGTGTCACGAGATGCCTTCTTAGATGACTACTCTGAGAAAATTTCTTGGTACATACTTCACAAGCAAAAGGTTTTTCTCCTGTATGAGTCAAGATATGTTTTATCAAAGTAGTTTTATCAGAAAATCCTTTAAAGCATATATCGCAAACAAAAGGTTTTTCACCAGTATGAATCAAAAGATGCCTTCTTAGATCACCATTACGAGAAAATCCTTTGGAACATATTTCACAAGTAAGAGGTTTTTCTTTTGTATGTGTTAAGAGATGGGTTTTTAGATCATCATTCCGAGAAAATCTCATGGAGCATACTTCACAAGCAAAAGGTTTTTCTCCAGTATGCGTCAAGCGATGTCTTCTTAGATTACTACTATGAGAAAATTGTTTGTAACATATTTCACAAACAAAGGGTTTCTCTCCTGTATGTGTCAAGAAATGATTTTTCAAAGCACTGTTATTAGAAAATCCTTTAAAGCATATTTCACATACAAATGGTTTATCTTCTGCATGAATGTTTCTTATATGTCTTATTAAATTTCTTTTCTTAGAAAATGTTTTGGAACATACTTCACAAATAAAATAATTTTCTCCTGTATCAATGGAGGAATGTTTTTCTTTATCCCCATTTCGAGGAACAAAGTGCTGTTCACCAGAGGAGGAATTCTCTTCTGCAATCGATGACATTTTCCCAAATGAATTTAAGCCTGATTTTAGACGATAACAGGAACTTCTTCAAAGTGCCATTATGAAGAGATTGTAGCCGTTTTTATCGACGGGAATGACTTACTGAGTTTCAGAAAAAACAGTTTTATGTATGCCTAAATCTGAAAACAGAAAAAAATAATAAACAAGGCATTTAAAAATAAACTGCACTAAGTTTTAACTCTAAATTTAACAGCCAATTTTACAATTTTCTTTTCCTTAAATAGTAAAAAATTCATTCATGGAATTATCAAATCATACATTCTTAGATATGAACTAACTTAACAATTTTTTTCATAGATGCATGTATATATGCGTTGATGTGAATGTGATACAGTAGACATTGCCATAGCCCATATTGGGAAACTCCTATACCTTGAGAGGTAAAAACTACAAATTTATTTTATTGAATGCTGGTAATTTTATTTTTTCCTTTTTTAACAAGAAATAAGTATTGGATTCATGAAAATTTTTGAATTCCGGTTTTCGAAGGATCTACACGTTTTAGGACTCAGAAATTCTAAAAACATGTTTTTACAAAATATCTGTGTGTATGTGACATACATTTTAAGGGCGCTTTGTCTCAAGAACTAATGCACAGAATTTCGTAAAACATTGGATTCAGTTAGGTCTTGATATAAATTGGATCTGATTACCGTATATACTCGCGTATAAGTCGACCCCCTAACTTATGCTGTTAAAAATAAGAAAAAATTCTAAACCCGCGTATAAGTCGACCCCCTGACCCCCCCCAAAAGGGGGGACCGATTGACTTTCCCCCGAAAAGTATCGATACCTCGGACCCGTTCCGCAATGAAACGACTCCGAAAAGGACTAATTCGTCGGACTCGTTCAGAAAAGGACCAATTCCTCAGATGTGTTCCGAAATGAAACGACTCTGAAAAGAAACGATTCCTCGGAATCGTTCCGAAATGAAACGACTCCGAAAAGGAACGAATCCTCGGAATCGTTCCGAATTGTATTGTCCGAAAAATTATGCTTAATGTCATAAATGATAAATCTGAATCGAAGAGTGACGTAGAAAAGTTGGATTCATTCCGTTTTTACTTGGACTCTATCCTTTTTTTCTCAAATTCGTTCCATTTTCTTGGATTTGTTCCTTTTTTTCTTAGAGTCGTTCCTTTTTCCGGAACATGCTCCATTTTTCTCAGATTCGTTCTTTTTTTTAAACGACTTCGAATAACTCGTTCTTTTGGTAAACGATTTCATAAATGGACGATTTTGCCCATCTCTATATTTTAGTATTCGAAATGTGTTCTTGACTTAAGTGACACACTTTTTTTTTTGTTCTTTGCAGCAGAGTAGGTTAGATTATTATTTTGAAGAATAAACTAAAAATGATCTTAAATACAGAATCGTCGAGGCTGGAATACAAACAATGGGGTGCTGCAGCACCGATTCGCTAGCAAACTATATTCCAATATTTTAATTATAGGTTTTTTTTAGGTCTCCCTTATAAGTCGACCCCCCCACACACACTTTGAAGTTCTTTTTTTGTCTAAAATTTCTCGACTTATACGGAGTACATACGGTAGCTTTTGGCTGTATATCGCTCAACAGGCTGTTCTGCCACGGTGCTTTTTTCACGATTTACACAATAGCTACATGTGAAGAACTAATGGTCGGATTTTCATAAAACTTCAGATTCCGTTATTTCTTGATGTAATATGGTTCTGATTAGGTTTTGGTGTAAAATCTTCCAATAGGTGGCATGGTATGCAGCATTATTTATGATTATAGCAATAGCTCTATCTCAGGACTAGTGCATGTGTTTTTATGAAGCTTCAGATTCAGTTAGTCTCTGATATAAATTAGTATTATTTAGTTTTTAGAGTAAATTTCTCCACAGGTGGCATTGCTATGAATTTTCATGAAATTTCAGATTTAATTAGTCCATGATATAAAATTTAAATTATGTCTATTAGTTCCACATATTCCCGAAAATTATCCAAACAAGACTTTTACCCCTTTGCTATCCATACATTCAGCCCCAAGTCAATTTCATCTCCTTTACTTATACCCATTCACGTTGTCAAGCCTTTGAGTTATACATTTTTTTCCTTTTTAATATAATATATTTTTTAAGCTAATGTGCTGAAATGAATTTCATGCATTTTGAATTTCTTTTTTATAAAAGTTGCCTTGCAGACCAGCACGCCGAAAAAGTTCCTTATTGGTTTTAATTAGATTCATGGGAAATACCTGTTTTAACCTTCCTGGTCAAAATATGTTTTGGCCATCAGTGGTCTAAGAAATATACATTTATATTTTAAAGGATAAATTTAGTGCATTTGAAATGATTTGTCACATCAACAATATTTGTGAAACAGTAGACTGTCTCAAGTCCACTAAGCTTGGAACCAGGGGTCTTTCTGATCATTGGTTTGTTTACATTTTTTAAACAGCCAAATGAATGTAATTAACAGTGCAATCTGAACTACAGTGAATGCTTAAATTATAATAAAATAAGTAATAAACTAATCAAAATTTAGATATTTTTTTTAAATGATTAAAATACTAAACAAAAAGGTCAAGTTATATCAAGTCCAATAATATATGATTAAATATTCCTTATAAAGATGAAATCTATTTATTCTAAATTATTCAATGAAACTTGTCTCATAAAGGTACATTACTAATTCACATCGAAATCACAAAATAAGGAAGTTTTGTTTCAGGTTTAACTAGACTTAATATCCAAAAAAACTTGATTAATACACAATATTTGGTAAGAAGATTGTGATTACCAATGATATCTTGATTTTTTTTGTGAAATAATTTATTCTTCCATCATAAAAGAACATGAATTCATATTGACATTCATCATTATCAGTAATATTAACAGAAATTACAAAATAAAATATAATATGGAATTGATGTAAAACTAAAAAAGTCAATTTTTGTTCATACTGAAATGAATGTTTCATTTTTTACATCTATAAATTATATGCAGATTTTAGAGAGTTGTGGATTTGGAGGAGTCTACTGTAATACAAAGAAGTAAAAATAACAAATAATATAAGAGATTGTGAAAATATAACAATATAATTCTAAAACCATAATTGGTACTACTCTGTTATCCCATCGACCAAAGTATTACCACCAAATTATAAGATTAAATGCCAATAATGGATAATCGTGAATGTCAGTTCAATGACATTAAATATGACACATGTGTTTAAAACGTCATTAAGAGATTTTTTTTCGATTTTTTATTTGTATTTTTATTAATATTCTACTTATTTTTTGTCTTTTTGTTATTTAAAATAAAAATATTGTTAATATGTATAATTTGGCGATTTATATAACTTGACGAAATCGTTCAACGCGATAACAGAGTAGTATCAAAATAAGTCAACGCTAACATAGTTTATTTCACTAAGTGCTTAGCATCCCATTCAAAACTTATAGCAGTGCAATAAAAGAATGTATTTGAAGAAATAAAAGTTGAGTGTATGATTATGCCTGGCACAGTTATATATGACACAGATTAGACATTATAGAAGTGCAGTTTTTTGTTTTGATTTATTTTAAAATTATAAATACCTTAAAATAAATAAATGATAAGCAACATATTAATTTACAAGATGTAAAAATTACAATAAAAAAATTGAAAAAGTCATAGCATTTATGAGTAGGAATAGCTTGTTATAAGATTAATAAAAATATATTGAACCTGTGTTTTTCTTAAGTGATTAATTCAGTGAATAAATACAAAAATTTAAATGTTGATTCATTTCTTTATTATGCAATGTTAAAATTACCATATGAAATGGAATACGGTCAAAGTTCTATAATCCACACACGCTGTGTTTAAAGGTTGTGCAGATTATGGAATATTGTGGATTACAGAGTATTATGGATTATACGTCATTTTATTATTCCTAAACAGATTTTTAATCCTTTAATCAGTATATTATGAAAAGATAAATATGAAATCTAATAGCTAATTTAATATGCTAATGAAAAAATGCCTTTTTAAAGTTATTTTATTAAAAAAGCATTTAAATAAAAATAATTACATATGTTTCGTAATGCTGTAATCTGTTTTATACTGTTAATATAATAAAAGAAATATATTAACAACAAATAAATGTTTTATTATGATTTTTTTTTTCAATTTTTTATTATTTGTTTTAAAAATCATTTTTGGATCACAAATTTGTGAATTTTCTTGTTTATTTCATTGTTTACATTCGAAAAGTAACCCGAATTACAGAAAATTGTGGATTATGGGAGCATGGATTATCAATCTCTGACTGTACTTTAAAATTACAGTTGAACCTCGAAAATCCGGACCTCCAAATTCCGGAAATTTCTAAAATCCGGACATTTTTCTGATTTCAGTTTTATTATTTTTTAAAATAAGACATAGCTGTAATTTTCATCAACTGCAGTTAAATTCTGATAACTATACTATATATATATATAGATATATTCTGGTTAATATTGTAATGACTTGCCGTTAATTAAAGACTTTATTATTACAAAAATTAAAAAGTTAAAAAGCGTTCAACAAAATTTACAGTAATGAATCATGATGAAATGAATGAATCGTTGAATTAATCATGAATTTTGATACTTAAAAAAAATTGGGTTTTAAAAAAAAAAAAAAACTTAAATTCTGTCGAAAAAATGCAGAAAAAACAGAGAAATTTGTAAAAAAAAAAGAAAGCCAAATCAAGCATGAAATCAATTAAAAAATCTTGAAAAAACGCACACTTCATCAAAGATTCATGATTCATTCATTCCATAATGATTCGTCTCACTCTCAATCCCCTTTGAGAATCGGGAGGGAGGGCGCTTTCTCGGGATTTTTTGAAAATTTCAAATTCTTTATAAAGTGGGGAGGGGGTGTTTTATTGGGAAGAGCGGATTAACGGGATTTTACGGTATTATATAGCCATAAAAAAAGATTTTTTAATAAACCTCCAAAATCCGGAAAAATCGAAAATCCGGAATCGCCACAGTCCTGACGGTTCCGGATTTTTGAGGTTCAACTGTATCAACAATTTATACCGAACTGATAACAGTGTATAACTTAGCAAAGTTCAGGAATCTAAAAATGTCTAATGGCGTATGGTGAAATGGGAAGTGGCAAAACAAACATGCACCTCATTGTGTTCACACCTGAAATTTCAGAATTAATTAAAACTTGATTTGCGTATTAAAATGCAATTTGTTTGCCAAGTTCTCTCTTGATGGAAAATTTAATTTTAACGGTTGACTTGTAAGTTTACCTTTTAATCCATTACTATTAACTGCTCCCAGTCCTCCATGTTTATCATATCTTTGGGTGCAACATTTTTTCAACAGGAAATTGACACATAATCCTAATAAAATGATGCATAATCCTATTTACTTTATAATCCGCACAACATTTGGCCCCAGCTTGTGCGGATTATAGATCTTTGACTGTAATATAATTAGTGAAAATGAAGAACAACAAGAAAAAGAAAGTAATCAAAATAAGTTTTCCAGAGAACCTAGATGATCATCACGAATTAGGAAACCGAATCCAAAGTATTTAGCAAATTTAGTGCACGAGGAAGTTCCAAAGAATTACAAAGATGTATTAAATTCTAAAAATAAGGATAAATGGATAGAAGCAATCAAAAGGAATTACATTCGTTAGAAGAACACAAAACATGGAAAATTGTTGACAAACCAAAAGATGTGAAAGCACTGAGAAACAAATGGATTTTTAATATAAAAGAAAGTGGTGAAGATGTAAAATATAAAGCTAGATTAGTAGCAGACAGATCAAGACTTAAATTTTTAACAAATTATCAAGAATCGTACAGTCCATAATGAAGACTGAATCATTTAGAACTTTATTGGCAGTTGCAGCAAAGAAAGGCTACAAAACTAGATTTTTCGACGTAGAAACAGCTTATCTGAATGCAGATCTAGGAACTGCTGTTTATATGAATCCACCTGAAGGCCTACAAATTAAAGGAGGGGAGATATTACTTGTGACAGGAAATTTATATGGATTGCCTGAAGTAGGAAGATGCTGGTATGAAAAATTGGTTGAAGTATTTGATAAGATTGGATTAAAAGTATGCAAAGCAGATTCTTGTGTATTTGTCAGTAAAAAAGATAATGAATTTATTACAGTTGGAATCTTTGTAGATGATGAGATAGTCGTTAGTGAATCTGAAAATTTGATAAATAAATTCATACAACAATTGAATGAAGAAGCGAAAATTAAAGAGCAGAAGAAAAATATCAAATTCCTTGGTATTGATATTGAAGAAAATAATGGAGAATTTTTATTAGGGCAACCTAAATATGCAGAAAAGATCTTAGAAAGCTTTGATATGGAAAATTGTAAAAGTGTGAAAACTCCTGGTGTACTCGGAATAAATTTAGATGAATATGAAGGTGAAAATAAAATTGATGAAACACTATATCAAGAAATGCTTAAAATTATAGGATATCTAGTAAGAGGAACAAGGCCAGATTTAGCTTTCACTTTAAGTAATTTGTCTCAATATGCAAAAGATCTTAGAGAAATTCATTTACAGGCAGTGAAGAGAATTTTGTGTTATATCCAAGGCACAAAAAACTACAAACTTTGAATTAAAGGTAAAAAGGGTCAATTATCACTTTGTTCTGATGCTAGCTGATGTACTACACAAGATTCAAAATCATTTGGTGGCTATATCGTAAAAATAGGAGAATCATTAATTGGATGGAAAAGTAATAAGCAGAAACTGGTTGCGCTTTCAACAATGGAATCTGAGCTTTTAAGTTTGTGTGATGCAGTTTGTGAAGGAAAATGGCTAATGAGTCTCTTGGAAGAATTAAATCAAGAAGAAATGGTAAAACGTCCAAAAGAAATCAGTACTGATAGTCACTCTGTAATTGATTGGATCAAAAACCCAAGAGTGAATAATCGTAACAAACATATCAATAGAAAATGTCATTTTGTGAAAGATGAAAGAGCTAAAGAGGAAATTGAAACAAAATATGTAAATTCATCTGAACTGGAGGCAGATATAATGACTAAGAATTTGAGTTATGATGTCATGAAAAAACATATTACAAGTCTGGGCATTGTTGAGGATTATTGACATGCAAAAGGAGGGGTTTTTAAGTGAAATCGCATGGCAATAATTAAATTGTTTTTTTTGTTTAAAAAAACTTTGGACAACAGACATTATTTCATGACTCCATGCATTAAGTTTTTTTATTTTCAGATGATGAACGTGGGATGATGGTGATGTGTTATTATTATTATTCTTTGTTTTTTCGATATGTTTTGTTTCTATATGTACTATGATGTGACCGTCTAATAAATGTTTTCTGTATTTATGGAAAAAGTTATATTTATCGTGAAAAACATTATAATTTTATCTAAATATAATGAAAATATTTAACATACATTTCCAACAACGAAACCACTCGTTAACTCCTGAATCTCAAACATTACTTTACAAATACACAAAATTAATGTCACAAATAAATTTTTAAAAATTTACAAAACAAACTTGTAGTAACAAAAACTCATTTTTCACTTTGCCAAGTTATCAATTGTTTCAGAATTCAATCATAATTTCTAAGGTTTATGTATAAAATTGAAGCTGGTGTTATACACAATTGAAGTGAAAAAACTTCTTTAAACACTATTACTTAGTTAACTTATTTTATTTTAACAAATTTCGAAAAACTTTATAGAGGTACTTTACTGTGCAAACAGTTTTTTTTTTAAATATAATTTCTTTTAATTCAACATGATGAAATCAAATTCAGTTTATGACTAACATAATGTTTTAAAATTGAGAGTAAAAAATATTCAAACCAATTAGTTGAATATCTATGTTAAAATTCGAATAATATTCAGTAAACTAGTTAAAAATAAATAATAATAATCAAAGGAATTATCAACAATAAATAACGCAATGCTACATAAGGAAAAATGAAAGTTGCAACATATAAACTGTCATTATCAAATAATACATTCTAGAATTTTTATATGAAGAATAATGAAAGAAATTACCCAATCATTAACTTATTTTGGTAAAGATGCTGGGTACAATAAATTTATGTTTTAAAAGTTAGCTGAACAAGCTACAAAAGAAAAAGACGCCATCGTAAGAATGAATCATTAACTGCACCATGATTCATTGAAAATAATTCTTGCATTTTTTCTAAAAAGAACTTCCATGTATAGTAATTATTAATTTTTTTTTCAATAATATTACTGCAATGGCATTACTTTTTTTAGTCTCGAACTTTTTAAAATCCTTAGATATAATACTGGTTACCAGACAGCCATTAAACAAGCTTTTTCAAAGTATCCGGTCAAAATTTTCCTTAGTTATCCAAAATCAAACTGATTCCAATTTTTAATCCAAAATGCATATTTAAGCTCTTGATTAGCAAATTTAAAAATGCTCCATATCTCCTTAAAAAATAATTCCTTATTTTGTTTATTAAAAATGAGTTGAAGATTTCTATTTGAGTTGTTTTCCATTCATTGATTGAATCATTATTCATGAATGATTTTTTTTTCATGATTGATTCGTTGTGTTGGTGTCTGTAATAAAATCATAATATTCTGATTGTAACAATAGCTAACATTTTAAAACTAATTTACTGAATCTAGCTTCTTTACTAAAACAAATTAATGCTTAGATATGTTTCTTTTGTTATTCTTCTGCTTAAACGTCTATAACTTGTGATTTGATCGCAGAAGGACACAAAATGTTATGTGTCACTTCGCCACTTTTATTTATTTTTTTATATTTGTAGTCATTTCAAATATTCCATACACAGGTAAACCAAATATTAGTCAATACCTTATTATTTTAGAACTTAATGGCATTAAAAGGTTAAAATTTTCATAATATTAAAAACAGATACTACTTCCATTTACATAAACAAGATTTTCTTTTGAAGTAAAATACCCTATAAATAACTAACATACAGTATAAGTAAAATACTCTATGAAAACAATGCTTTGAGTTTTTATCTAAGAAATCTTTTCAAATTTTTCAAAAAAATTTATTGTGAGCACAATTTTTTTATATTCTAAAACACATATTTTAAAATTGAGAATTTATGAAGGATTTTAAAGAAAATTATTACTATCTACTGTTTGTTTGTAATGGAAAATAAAAAAGCAGTGAATAAAAAAATATTGTACTGTATCGAAAGTAACTCCCTTCCAAATATAAGCACCTCTCCTCTTTTCTAACATGCGTGCAGTTTTCTTTTTTTGAAAAAGTGTCATATATAGGCCTTCCCCTTTAAAATGCACACCTTAATTGCTTATCCTTTTCATTCAAGTCTCAATTATAAATCTTATTTAAAATCACTAGAATTTTATGTGTGTTAAAAGGGGGCTAACTTGTGATACATACATATATAAATACACAATTTATTTAATTGTTGATAACTCATATTATTTATGCCAGGTCAATTACAATTGTGCCAAATAAGATACCAATCATACTGACTAAATTAACCATTATTATTATTGTTTTACAGCTAAATAGCATAGCAAAAGTAACAAGAAATGTAATATAATAATATTAATATGCAATATAGTTTATCAGGGATTTTAATAGCTCATTTTTATTTTTTGTTGTCTTTTTTCTAAATTCTATGCTGTGATTTATTTTAAGTAGACAATAGTTCATTATTTTTCTTTTATCTTTCTTTCTTTCTTTTTTTTTCTTTTTTTTTTTTTTGGTTAAGTTTTAAAATTTACAGTTTTTTCTGTTAATTAAAACAAATACATGAAATTTTATCTCTGTAAAACCAATCTTTTTTAATCATACAGGTATTTTGATGAAATTGAAAGAAGAATCTGATGGCCATTTAATATTTAATAAGTGATTCATCGCATTGCTAGCTACGTATAGAACCCACAGAGTAAAAAATGTGCAAGCTAAGGATTGAACCTGGAACCCTTGGAATAGTGTTCCAAGTGCTGTACAATTTAAGCTATTTTTATGATGCCCAGCTTTGCATCTCTTACTCACATATGTTGGTAAGGCTACAGCAGTAGCACAAGATGGAAACATCTAACATGAGCACACAAACTAGTGGCGTAACACGAGACACAGATAAAACACCTGGCCCACTGTTCCAAGAGTTCCAGGTTCAATCCCTGGCTTAGAGATTTCCTACTCTGGTTGTTCTATGCTTTGTTAGAAATTTGGGTACTGCTTGGCTATCCCATTGGTCAAAAAACTATTGCCAAATTATAAGATTAAAAGCCATCAATGGATGATCGTGAATGTCACATTCAATTGAATTAAACACAACAGGCATGCTTAAAACGTCATAAATGATTTTTATTTCGACTCTTTATTTCTATTTTTATTAATACTTTACTAATTTATTTGTTCCTCTGTTATTTAAAATAAAAATTTAGTCAACATGTATGAGTTGGCTATTAGTTTTGGCAAAACTGGTCAATGGTGTAACCAAATAGTACAGAAATTTGACTCACTTATTAAATATTTAATAATTTTACTGCTGAAAGTTAAATGAAAAATTAACTAAAATTGTATATTTGAAAGTCATGTATGGAAGATGGTGCACATGTAAACAATTTTTATATGTTTGATTATTTCTAAAAATTACTACGGGCTATTGAAATAAAAATTGTTTTATATGATTATTTACACTTTATTTGTTCTTTTGGCTGCATTTATCCAGAATTCCTTACATATATCATCATTCAAAAATTTGTTTACATGTGCCCCAGTGGAAAGGTAGTTGTGAACATACCTGGGATATAAATAAATCTTTGTGAATAAAAACTGTTATAAAAACTAATTAGATTCCTTTCTTTATAGATTGTTTGAGTCAAGTGTAGCCAAACTGTGTTACTTTTAAGTACGTTATTGAATGATTCTGTTATTGTGTTTTTTTTTTTTCAAAACGTGATGCAATAGGTACCGTAAAATGGGGTGAATCGGAACACTTTTCAACTTTGAAGTTAAAAAAAAGCAACATGTGATTTTTTATTATTTTTATTTTTCTACTGGAAACTTCGGTCTTGTTTTGTTCTTTACTTTTTAAGCAAAAACGAAACATTTTTACTGTTTATGTATATATTATTTAATTTTTTAATGGTGTTCCGATTCACCCCTATCTGCGGGGTGAATCGGAACAAATGTTATAATCTTTAATTGTTCCATTTCATACTTTAATAGGGTTAATAAAAACAGGTAATAATGATAAGGGAGGAATAAGAATACGTAGTTACTGTGAAATCAAGCCTTTATTTTATATACAAGTAAAGATATGCCTTTTTAAAAATTAGAAAACAACTTTGAAATCAAGAAAAATTAAAATTTATTTTAAGAAATTATATTCGAATTGCAGAAGTGGAATTTAATAGAAATTCAGCCCTATTCTGTGTTATCCTTTACTAGTAGTCATTGGGTACTTGAAAATATTGATTAGCCCCAATCGCTGCATGTATTAATATGCTCTACTAATATGCCCTCATCCCCAGCCCTTAGTACTGTTTGCATTCCTCTCCTTTTTTAATTGTTTTTTTTAGTTTGAGATGTTTGTGTAATGTTGTGGATGTCAGTTAATAATTCTGTGCAATTTTTATAATTAATTTGCTATTTTTATTTTTTATTGTGTTCC
Source organism: Maratus speculifer (assembly GCA_964019185.1). Taxonomy (NCBI): domain Eukaryota; kingdom Metazoa; phylum Arthropoda; class Arachnida; order Araneae; family Salticidae; genus Maratus; species Maratus speculifer. The sequence continues at coordinate 76,504 of CAXHSM010001376.1, read as the reverse complement.
ACATCTGTTGGATTAGGTGTTGACTTTTTTGTTTAACCAAGTAATTTCCTAGCACCTTTAAAATTTTCAAGTAATTAAAACAAACGAAATAGTGCAATACATATTCATACAATACATATTCATACATATGTTTTCATATATTACATGAAACTATTACTATACAGAATAATAAACCATGAGAGAAAACGTGTTCCTATTCACCCCGTAAATCTTAAACCTCTGATGTTACAAGCCATTTTTAATTTTTTCATTATGTAATTTAGAAATAAGTAGAATTTAACACAACATATCGTTTACAGGATTATCATTAATTAAAAATCCCCTCTCTTATGTTTGGAATACGAAAACTACTGTAGTTACAGACAAAGTTTTAAAGACGTTGAAAAAATGAGGTTTTTGAGGATCCTCTTGAAGTTTTTTAAAACACCCCAATAGTCATGCCAACATGTCGAAACTGAATTTTCCAACTCTTAACGTTATTACCTTCTTATAAAAAATTGGCAACTAAAAATATCATCACATATATTTATAATGAATTTATTTGTATGACAGGGAAATTTCGTTCCTATTCACCCCGGTGTTCCTATTCACCCCATTTTACGGTATCACAAAATTGTGCATCATGATTTAAAAAATTTATGAGATTGTGATATAAAAAATTGCTGATCATCACAGTACTATCAGACACTTTTTTTGGCCAACTAAATTTTATTTTCATAAAACAAAACATCTTCATGTTAATGTGGGCTAAGAAAAAATAAATATGTTTAAAACTGAAAATCATTAAAGAATAACAAACATATTGGTTTTTAAAGAAAGCCACCACGTTTAATTGTTTTCTAACTTCCAGTAAATTAAAACTGTGAAGAAATCCTAAAAATATTAAATTTATACTCAATAATGGATAAGGGTAATTAAATTCTAAATTAAAAAAAGCAAAAATGCATTCACGAACTTAAAAAATACATTTGTAAACTGTTCACATCTGTCCCCATAGGTTTTATTCACAAGTGCCCCATCTCCCAACTTATGAACCATCTATCAATATAAAAAAAAAGATATTTTTAACTGAAAAAAGAAAACAATTTTTTTTGTAGACTTACCTAAGTAATTTCATTATAAAATGTAATGCTGATATTCATATTTGAAAAAGGTCTTGAATTTTTTTCTTTTTTCAGTATCTTTAGAAGATTTCATTTAACCCCTTCTAAAACAAACAAATTACAACAGCCAGAAATCAAAATGGCTGATTATTCTGAAAATTAGGCCAAAATTTTGTGCTAATTCTGCCATTTATTGGTAATTTTATCCAATTATTTGTGTAGGTCTGTATATCAATTTGCCAAATCGGCAAACATTTCTTTGCAAACCAAATGACATACAGCATAAAAATGCATAGCACATTTTAAAAGCACTTTTATACAACTCACGCTCATACTCATACCTAGCTCATATTCATACTATGTTCATACCTTTATAAATTCTTTTGTATATTTCAACGCATAAACTATAACATTTATACTTATCCTGAAGTATGCATGAATTCAGTGAAACTTAAAAGTGCATATTATAATTAAAAATGCATTTCCTGCCATCATCTCCGATATACAGTATTTTGCATAGAATATAAACTCTGAAATCTTTTACGTGGCCTTGTAAATGTTACGCACATCATATTATACATGAAATAATGTATAGTCAGACTCGCCAATGTACAACAACTTCATTATGTATGGAATAGCTTAAAAGAATTAAAATCGAAATAATTTTTCCCTATACTATTATGCAACATAATTCTTTTGTGTGGTTTTGTAAATAAATAATAACTAATCTTTGCTCCACATTCTCTACAGAATACACATTTTAATGCACTTTGTAGATGTATATAAAATTTTCTTCTGTTTCAAAGACTGTAACATCTTTAAAACCTATCTGAAACTTTTTTTTCTCATTGGCTGTAATGTAATGGAAAATTTTGATTAACTTTAGATAAACTAATGTGCTTCAAATTCCAAATAATATTTTTGCTACGGCAAATGTAAATGACATCCAAAAATTTCAGGGCAATCCAAGTACATTTATGAGAGTTAGAATGTGGACAGACAGACAAACAAAAATCATAAACACTTTTCAATTTTGTTGGAATGTGTTAAAAAAAGTTGTTTTTTCCTTTTTGCCATCCCCTGCCTCTATCATATCTTGAGATCTCCCATTTATTTTTGGAGACAAAGCGAAAACATAAAATAAAATTTAGATAAATCGTTATTTATTGTTTATAAAAATCGAGATGCAATTTTAGAAGAAGAATAAAAAAAAATAAACTGTGTGCTTAAAATCAAAAGGAAGCAATTTTTTTTCAGGAATGAGGGGAGGAGGGTATTTTAGTTTTCTATACTAGAAAATGATCCAAACATGAAAATTATTATTTTGGGCAGAAAATTTGGGAATGTATTTTAGAAATACCAAACAGACATTTGTTGTTGTTAAGGCAGATTTCAAATCTAAACTTGCGACTTCCTGACGGCTTTAAATAATCAGTTTTAGGCCTATACAAGTAAAAACCTTATTTGCAAAAAAAAAAAAAAGAGAAAGTTAGAAAAAACCTATGATAATGAATAACATTTTCTATATCTTGTTAAAGTAAAAAATCTATCCGAAAAAGCTGTCAAAATTAGCATTTACAACATTTTTTTGTAAATGTTCCAGAAATGAAATAATCCTCGTGACACAAAAATTGCTTTTAACTTAAAAATGTCATACATTTATCAAGTCTTGGTATCTATTGCATGAAAAAAATAAAATCTTAAAAATTAAAAAAAATTAAATTTGGAATTAAAAAAAATAGTCTGTTGTATATTGTTATTTTTAATATTGTGTGGCAACATCTTATTATAACCATATGGATGTCAACACTGTGTGTTGTTGCGTATATGTCATTTGCTAGCTGAAGTTTATCCTATTTAATAAATAAATATTATAGTTATTTAAAACAAAGTTTATGTTAAAAATTATGCGAGATTTGTCGGCAGATGATTTAATCAGCTATGAAAATATATTTGAGAAACTTTTATGATTGTTTATAGTTGAATTTACACACACATACATATATTTACAGATTTACTTACATTTTTATATCAATATAAATAAATAGCTTGTTTATACTGATACATATAAATAATGTAAAAAAAAAAAAAAATGAGTAGATTTAAGAGTCTATTTAAGAGAAACTAGGGATACTTGATTCAATTGTTAGTTTTAGATATTCAAAACTTTCAATTTTGGTCTAGTATTTCGGTGTATAGGGATTCTTGGACCAAGTCATAGATTTGAGAGTATGATTCAAAATAATAAACAAAACACATATAAGAACAATTGTTGTACATGCTCTTGTAGCTATAAACATATACAAAACAAATGACATACAGTAAAGCATCGTTTATACGACGATCACTTATACGACGTTTACATTTATACGACGTTTTAATGTGGTCCCGATTCATTCCTATTCATTTTAATGTAAAAATATATCTTTTATACGACGCCAAAATCGTTTATACGTCGATTTTTCAATTTTGTATGGACTTATTTTTGTTTATTTTTCTTGTGTATTTTACGAACGAGCGGAAGTTGGCAGCTATGAATGACACCAAAGAGCGTGTTTAAATGCAATCCACATTATAAAAATGTAGCCTGGTGTTCGATTAGTCTGAAAAATCAGCTTACGTGTACCAGATTACACTGGGAGGGGTCATTCTTTTTTCGGGGATGGTCAGCTTTCCCGACCTGATTTAAGTTGCAAATAGAATATCCTTCTAACTGTTACCAGTATTGGCGACTTTTACTTGGTCACGCGGGGTTTTTGATCTTTGGCTTTAAACGGAAAAAAATGGTGTACTGCAAATGAGGAACCTTTCGGTGAAACATAAATAAAGGTACGCATATTTAAATTGCTTACTAATTCCCCCCCTCGTTTTTTGGTTATTTGTTTATTTTGGATTGTTTAATTTACAAATTCATACAAATCATCACGTTAAACATTAAAATCAAGTGAAAACAAAATTAATTCTAGTTTTGGAAGTGAAAATCGATTATACGTCGTTATCGTTTATAGGACGTTTTTCGGTAGTCCCTTCGGCGTCGTATAAACGATGCTTCACTGTATTAAAAAATTCTTTCTTAAATATATATATATATATATATATATATATATATATATACAGTAGACTTCCTCAAATCCGCAAAGCTTGGACCAGAGGTTGTGCGGATTTTAGAATTTTGTGGATTTCTGGTCACTGTTTTGTTTACATTTTTTAACCAGTAGTTTGAATGCAATTAATAATGCAATCGGGAATATAATTAATGCTTACAATCTAATAAAATATTAAAATAAGTAATGAACTAAAATAATAAAAATTTAGATAATTTTTAAAATGATTAAATTACTAATAGCAAAGGTCAAGTTAATAATCAATAGTGTATGATTAAATAATCATTATAAAGATAAAATGTATCTTTCCAAAATTATTCAACAAAACTTCCTCATAAAAGTACATTACTAAATCGCATCAAAATCATAAAATAAGGATTATTTTTTCAAGTTTAGCCAGGCTGAAAGACCAAAAAAATCTTGATTAATGCATAAATATATTTAGTAAGAAGATTGTAATTACCAGTAATATCAGCAATATCTTGAATTTTTCCCCAAAAAATTTATTCTTCCTTCTTGAAATTAACATAAATAGAATATTATTAAGAAAATTACAAATTAAAAAACATATGGAATTGATACATAACTAAAAAAATAAAATTTTGTCCCAATATCCGAACTGGAAGTTTCATTGTTTACATCAGGGCTCGAAAAATCTACATGCCCGACATCAGTGTTGTTAGACGGCGACTTTTTAAAAATTCAGATTGGCACCACTTCTTTGGATTGGTAAAATTACGTTTCGTTTAATGACATATTAATCAAGAGGAATTTTATCCTTTAATAAAAGTGGTGCCAATCAAATTTTTAAAAAGTCGCCGTCTAACAACACTGATGTCGGGCATGTAGATTTTTCGAGCCCTGGTTTACATCGATAAAATATGTGCGGATTTGAGGGAGTCTACTATACATAAATACAATAGAATACCTGAAATCCGCCCACCTTGGGACCAGAGGTTGTGTGGATTATAGAATTTTGCGGATTTCTGGTCATTGCTTTGTTTACATTTTTTAAATAATAATTTGAATGTAATTAACAATAAAATTAAAACTATAATGAATACTTAGAATACAATACACTGTTACAATAAGTAACAAACTAAAATAATAATAATTTAGATAATTTTAAAACTGATTAAAATATTAAAAGCAAAGGTCAAGTTCATAATCAATTATCTATCATTAAATTTTATTTTAAAGGGGAAATGTATTTTTCTAAATTATTGAATGAAACTTGCCTCATAAAGTTACTTCACTAATTTACATCAAAATCATAAAATAAGGAAGTTTTGTTTCTGTTTTATACATATGAAATGATTCCATTGTTCTTTTTTTGCCGTGTGGTCAGCTAACCAAAAGAAAGGAAATGATGCCATTTCCAACTTACAATAGTTTCCCAATTCTGAGAAAACTGCCTTTAGTAGAGTATCCTAGATAGCTCCACTTCCCCTTCTACTAAAAAAGTACCCATGTTTTTAGCAATACTTTACTGATTCTTCTTAATTAAGATCATATTTCAGTAATATTTTAAATTAATTTCACATGATTTTAAAAGTAAAGGCAAGTTTCTTATAGCCAATTACTCATACGAGGGATATGAGCCCAAAGGCTGGTGTTCTCTCTCTGTGTGTGGGGGGGGGGGAAGGTTGAAAGGTGGCTTTTTAGGGAACCTAATCCATATAGCAAGGAAATCAAAGGAAAAAAATAACTTCAAAGAATTAGGCCAATGACACAGTTAGGTTCAAACTCAGCACATCGTGTTTACCAGTTTGAGATGCAGAACCTCTGGTTTAGCTAAAAAGAAAAGGAATTCAGATGTTTGTGAAAATGTTTCTATTTTGCTTTCTGGTTTTAGCATTAAAAAATTAGAAAGCAAACCTGTAAATATTTAATTTCTAGAAAATTTCAGATCACTTAAAAGAAATATGTTTCGTTATAGACCTTATCATCTTATCAAACAATAGTTTTCATCACTCTTATTGATATTTTAGAAATCTTTGATTTATGTTTAAAAATATTATTTTTCCGGTTTTAATGAAGCATGCCTTTCAGATAATATATAATAGGCCATTTAAGTATTACGTAAGCTTATTTTTAGTCATATTGTACCTCTATCCCTCCCATTTGCAAGGAAAAATAAGAAAATGCTAGAACCGCCTCCTCCCCTTTTTACTTACATAAGATTTTATGACATTCAACATCAACACTGTTTGGTATAAAAAAAATCACAGTTAGCTATGAATTACGTTATTAAACCACGAATAAACAGAGATATAGCCGTTGTGGTTATAACAGGAAAAAAAGTAGTTTAATATGTTGTTTCTTATTGAATTAAACAATTCATGGAATAGTAAATAGTTTTTAATATGTTACTATTTAATGCACTAATTCTCCCCCCCCCCCTCCAAAAAAAACTTAAAGAATACAAGCTTTAACTTATTTAAGCACATGATTAAAAATTTTAATAAGAATCATAGGAATATTGTGGGTTTGGCGTTCACATTTCTAGTCTGGTAAGTACAATACTCCATAAATAGGGAAACTATTACATCTACGCATAAACAATTCATTAAAACACATGAAGCATAAAAAGTATGTGAATGAAATTTACTTTTGATTCTTGAAATATTTTTTTTCTTTATACTGCTACAAGCTTATCTAGATCAGAAATATTTTTCGAATGAAAATAGGGCTACCATCATTTCATCTTGTGTGTGATTAAAGAAATGTTTAAAATGATACATAAAGTTAAAAACCGACCGTCCCATTCTACCCCAGTCTACCCTGTTGTTTTGTCTAAAATCATCTTGCATAAATCAAATTTTATATTTGATTTATACAAGGAGTAAAGTAATCCTATTCGTTAGTGATTTTTTAAAATTAAAATTCATTAATTTTCCTATCCTAAAATTTTAGAATGGCAACCAACCTTCTATTAGTAAGTATAATTTGGCAAATAGTTTGGTGATTTGTGTAATTTGGCGAAACTGGAAGAATTGAGGACCATAAATTTGTAGGAAATATTTATGTTTACTATTACAATTATTATTACAAAATGATTTGCAATCATGTGAGACATTAGCTGTTAAGACGTGATTTCAATTACAGGGTTCCGAAATGGTCCCCTTTTTATCCCAAAAGTTTCCTTTTACGCATTTTGGTCCACTTAGTTCCCTTTAAGTGACTGAAAAAAGTGTCTCAAAATAAAATAATCACTAAAAGCTCAAAAATTGCAAAGGACAAAATTTCTTAGTGGACTTAAGAATTGTAACAGTTGCAATTCTTTCGCAAATCTTTAAAAAATACTACAGAATACAAATTTTAAGAAAATTTAAAATTCCTAAAAAACACAAATTTGGTCAAAAGAATGCAAGTTTTTGAGACTAAAAAAATGCTAATTTTATCAAAAAAGCACAAATTTAGTCAAAAGACTCCGGGGGGGGGGGGTGAATGAATTTCTTCAAAGGTCCGCTGAAAAACATATAGTTAGTGCAGGGATATGTATTTTCCCTCCGATATAATAACATTTCAGAAAAAAAAATTCCACTCATAAACATCCCTTGAATTCTCTTATTTCTATCCTCTACAAAACAAAAAAAATCAGGCTTATTTTTTATTATGCATTTTCCATTTATCAAGGATAAATTTGTCTTTAAAAAAGGGCATCGTTTCTATGACAGTTTTTATTCACATTTTTTTCATTATGCTTGTGTTCACATGTGCCACAGGCATATTCAGAACTACTACCCCTCCAATAGGCCACATGTGAACGAATAAGACAACATTTGGAATGATCATATAAGTTAGGAATTCTTGATAAATGCAGACAAAAGTTTTACCTAAAAAACAAACGAAGTGTAAACATTCATGCAAATCAATTTTTATTCCAATGTCTCAATAATTTCAAGAAATGATTAAAATTAAACAAATTGTTGAGATGTTCCCCTTCTTTTCTACTAATTTCTATTATTTTATATATTTCATACAGTTTATATATTAATTGTACTTGTGAAATTAAAACATATTGTTATATTATAAAAGTTAATGTTATATACACCTTAAGTAATAAAAAAAGCACAAAAAATGCATTTACATAATATTACACTAAAAAGAAACATTGTTTAAAAAACACCTAGAAAATTAAAAATTATAAAAGAAATTACTTATTAAAAAATATGTATGCAGAATCATTTATCCACCAATATTGTTGTAAGTAATTTTACCAAAAATTCTTTCAAATGTTGTTGTTCAAAATGTTGTACTAAATTTATTATCCAAAAAAATAATTTTTCTTTCTTTGACCACTGGTCAAAACATATTTTGACGTTCGCAAGGCAACTTTTGTAAAAACGAATTTAAAATGTATAAAATTCAGTGTCAACATTTAAAAATTGAAAAAAAAAAATGGTGAAAAAAGTCTATATAACTCGAATTCTTGACAATATGAATGAGTGTGAGAAGTAGAGATGAAATTGAGTTGGGGCTGAATGTCAAAAGAAAAAACAAGAGGTAAAAATCTTGTTTGGATATCTGTCAAGAACATGCTACACAAGTGGGCGAAATTTTAGAAAGTGAAAAATAAAATTACCAACAGTCAATGAAAAAATTTTTAGTTTTTATCAGTCCGGATATGGGAGGGTTTTAATGTGAGTTATTGCAGTATCTTCGGCATCGCATGTACCCCTATGCATATGTAGCAGCATCTATGAAAAAATTTTCGATTTAAGTCATAACTAAGAATATATATTGAGATAATTTAATGCATTAATTTTTTACAGTTTAGAGAAATAAAAATTGGAAAATCACCCTCATAATTCAGGGTTAAAATTTAATGCAGTTTATTTAGAAATGTCTTGTTTATTATTTTTCTTTTGGTTTTTAGATTCAGTGGTAGATAAAACTGTTTTTGCATAATCTCAGCAAGTCATTTCCTTCGATGAAAATGGCGACAATCTCTTCTTGCTGAAGTCTTCAAGAAGTTCCTGTTATCGTCCGAAATCAAACTTAAATTCATTTGAGAAAATGTCATCGATTACAGAAGAAAATTCCTCCTCCATTCAACAGCACTTTGCTCCTCGAAATAGAGATAAGGAAAAACATTCCTCCACTGATACAGGGGAAAAAGTTTATATCTGTGATGTATGTTCAAAAACATTTTCTAAGAATTGTGGTCTAAAAAGGCATCTCTTGACTCATGCAGGAGAAAAACCTTTCGTTTGTGAAGCATGTTGCAAAGGATTTTCTGATAATAGTAATCTAAGAAGGCATGTCTTGATTCATAAAGGTGAAAAACCTTTTGTTTGTGATATATGCTCTAAAGGATTTTCTCAAAATGCTAATCTAAGAAAGCATCTCATTACTCATTCTGGTGAAAAATCTTTCGTTTGCAAAGCATGTTGCAAAAAATTTTTGGATAATAGTAATCTAAGAAAACATCTCTTGACACATACAGGTGAAAAACCTTTTGTTTGTGAAATATGCTCTAAAGGATTTTCTCAGAATAGTAATCTAAGAAAGCATCGCTTGACTCATACAGGTGAAAAACCTTTTGTTTGTGATATATGTTCCAAAGGATTTTCTGAGAATGGTACTCTAAGAATCCATCTCTTGACACATACAGGTGGAAAACCTTTTGCTTGTGAAATATGTTCACGGGGATTTTCTGACAATAGTAGTCTAAGAAAGCACCGCTTGACTCATACAGGTGAAAAACCTTTTGTTTGTGAAATATGTTCCAAAGGATTTCCTGATAATGGCCATCTAAGAAGGCATCTCTTGACTCATACAGATGAAAAACCTTTTGTTTGTGAAATATGTTCCAAGGGATTTTCTGATAATAGTAGTCTAAGAAAGCACCGCTTGACTCATACAGGAGAAAAACCCTTTGCTTGTGAACTATGTTTCAAGGCATTTTCTGACAATAGTAGTCTAAGAAGGCATCGCTTGACTCATACAGGGGAAAAACCTTTTACTTGTGAAATATGTTCCAAAGGATTTTCTCATAATGGTCATCTAAGAAGGCATCGCTTGACCCATACAAAGTAAAATCCTCGTGTTTCTGGTTCTCAGAGGATTTTATAGACATTGTCAACTAGAAAGATATCTCATGATTGATACATGAGAAAATGTTATATTTGTGCAGTATGTTTTCCAAAGGGTTATTTGATAATCATTACTAAAAAAACCATTTGTCTCATATTAAATAGATACCTCTAAAAAATCTCTTGCATTTTTTGTTGTTGTTAAAATTGAATGTGAACCCTGTATGTGTCATTGCATTTACTGTTATTACTTCTCTTCTGTTTTAGCACTTAGTAATACAATAAAAAAAATCTATAATTGTCACAGTTGTCATTTCGATAAAAAGCAAATAACTCCAGAACTGTTCATTAGTTTTTAGTAAAACTTTTTGATAACTTTAATTTTTGTTATTCTGCTGTAAAGTAAATTTTTCCTAAAGATAAAAAATTAATCTGACCAGAAAAGGATAAATTGTATTTCAATATGTTACGTGATAACAAAGATTTTATTCAAGAAACACATTTAAAAGTTGAAGAAAAATGTGTTAAAAATTATATAAAAATTTATTGAATATTTATTCGGCAAGTTTACTCAATTCATATATGCGATTAGTGTAAGCTAATCAATCTTCCACTTTTATTTCTATCACAAAGCACTTCAATTGCTTAGGAACTAGTCAGATGTGGCAATCCCAAAACTTTCTGCTTTTTTAGGCACGTCAATATTTCCTGAAAAATGCATCATAGCAGCAGGGGTGATTCTCGTCCGAAAATTTAAAACATCCTCTTCCGAAAATTTGAAATTGGATTATCAGTTCTGCATAGTTGCCAACTTGTACGGTTTTGCGCGCGGAAAAAACAATTGCGTAGAAATGCAAATTTCGTGATAGGATCGCCGAAATAGCATACATTTCGTGGGAAAACGACTATTTTGTTTTTGTAAACGAACTTTGTCAAAAGATCGATGAAAAACGGCAATTTCACCAAACATCGCAAATAAAACGCTGACTTCTTCTGAAGACGGCGGGAAACGCCGATTTCATCTAAGGATTTCGGATATAATGCCGATTTCGTTAAAAGATCGCTGGAAAAAACGCCGTTTTTGATAAAAGATCGCTTAAAAATATTTTGTCAAAAGAATATTTCAAAAAAATACGCCGATTTCGTCAAAAGATGGTGGGAATAAAACGCCGTTTTCGAGAAAAAATCGCGTAAAAAAGCAAATTTTGTCTAAAGATCATCTAAAAACGCCGATTTAACTTTAAAAAAACATGGAAAAACGCCGGTTTCGTCAAAAGATCGCGGAAAAACCGCCGATTTTTTCAAAAAATCGCAATCAATCGCCGATTTTGGCAAAAGATCACAATAAATCGCAGATTTTGCTAAAATATTGCTGATTTTGTCTGAAGATAGTCGGAAAAAGCCAATTGTGTCCGAAGATCGCTGGAGGGGGGGGTCAACCCCCCCCCCCCCGCCGATCTCCGAAAATGCGATTGGAATTTCCGAAAAAAAATTTCATCCAGAATCACCCCTGCATAGCAGCGCCACCTGTTACATAATATACATCAAAATGTAATTAGTGCCATTTTATATCAAGTACTAACTAAATCTAAATTTTTAGAAAAATCCTTGCACTAGTTCTTAAAATATGGCTAATATGAATATCAGCATAGCAGCGCCACCTGTTCAGCGATATACGCCAAAAACTAATCAGATTTAATTTATGTCAAGGTCTAACAGAATCTAAAGTTTTGGGAAATTCGATGTGTTAGTTCATGAGATAGAGCGCACACAATTTTTGTCACATACACACTGACAGATATTTTGTAAAAACATGTCTTTTGAGTTCTCTGACTCCTAAAATATATATATCTGTCGAAAATGGGATTTCGAAAGCTTTCCCGAATCCAATATTTTTTCTTGTAAAGATAGAAGAAAGAAATGAATGCCATTTATCGAAATTCATTAAGAATACCTGGTTTTTGCAAATAAGGTTGTTCGCATCTATTCCAATCATGAAAGCGGAATGAAGTTTTTTTAAATCATCTCCAAAAAAAGTGTTTCAAAAGTTGATTCATAACAAAAGATTTCAAACTTTCCAATCTTACCATCCATTGGCGTTACTGATGGTTTGGACTGCGGGGGCTAAAATCAATCCATTTTTCTTGAAATCCTTTAAACATAATAATTTCAAGATGATTTTGATGGTCCAAGATCCACAGCTAAAATTAACACTTGACAGAGTATCTGTAGGCTAACCACAGAAATTTCATATTCGAGAAGACAGCACGTGTTCGAAGTATTTATATTTAAGGAAGTTGTGTTGTAGCATTACCTGAAAATCACAGAGTGCCATGACTCTAAAAAATTCAAAAACGGCATGGTCTGCTGCTTACCCCCCTCCCCCCTGTCCCAGATAACAGCTTAGTAATTCTCTCAGAGAATTGTTTTTTGATCCGGAACTTGACGCCAGAGGGTAGCATGAGGCAACTCTTTTTATTGTTACATTGGAACAGACTCAGAATCAATTACTTACTCAATTGCTGTGATGGATTAAAAATCCATTAATATTATTACAAAGTGATAATTATTATTTAAAAACTGCATCAAACTGAATCTGATATATATTTCGAAGCAATTTTCTTTATTTTGGTGTTTTGTAAATAATGTCAAGAATGTCCATCTGTTTTTTTTTATGTTATTAAGTGTTTCAAATATTGCGTGCAACATATTATACCACTGTATTTTCATCTAATGAATGTATTTTGTTAATCCCAAGAAGAATATATTCCAACTGAGTACATCAAAACAGAAAGGTAAAGCTTTTAACTTATTTACTATAGACTCTCTCAAATCCGCACATAATTTTCAAAAATGAAACATTCTCTTCCAATATAGGGAAAAAAATTGACTTTTTTATTATTATACCAATTCCATATTTTAATTTGTCATTTCCATTAATATTACTCAATTCATGTTATTTCATGAAGGAAGATTAAATTTATTTCTGAAAAAAATTACAAAATATGATATATGATGTGAATCAAGCTGTTTTGGTTAGTAAATCAAGCTAAACCTGAAATACAACTTCTTTATTTTATGATTTTGATGTGAATTAGTAATATAACTTTATGAGGTAAGTTTCATTAAATATTTTAGGAAAAATACTTTTCATATATATCATAAATTATTGATTATTGATTATTAACTTGACCTTTACTTATAATATTTTAATCACTTAAAAAATTATCGAAATTTTTATTATTTATTTTAATATTTTCTTATATCGTAAGTATTCATTATAGTTTAGATTAATTGCATTAAAATTACTGTTTAAAAAAATGTAAACATAGCAATGATCAGAAATCAACAGAATTCTAAAATCTGCAAAACCTATGGCCTCAAGCTGTGCGGATTTGAGGGAGTCTATTGTATTATTGAGAAACTACAGTAAAACCCAGATAGTTCGGATTAATTGGGACCAGACCCAATCCGGATTATCCGGAGAGTTAGAAAAAAAAATAAAACATTCTTACAGAAAATCACCGATATGTGAAATTCATTGAATATTTATAGACAATAAAATGTTTACTTTGTTTAATTCTTCCAAAAAGATTTTAGAAAAAGTTTTTTTTATTTATAATACGACGATGAAACAAGTTAATGTTATGAAAATTAGCCAATCGCTTCTCAAACTTGAAAAACAAAAGGACCAAACCGATCCGGATTAACGGGGTTCTACTCTACATGCATTCGAATGGAATAACAATCTAGCAAATTCAATGGAGTTTTGTACTACTATCTTTAAGAAAAGAAACTATTAACCATAAATGGTCGATTTTTTTTGTTTCACTTGATTATAAATCAGATGATAATTTCCGATTCCAATGAACTATCAATCAGGGTCACATTTGCCCAAATTTGTGGTAACATTGCTCCACCTTTACAAATTTTTAATCCATGCTGCCATGGTTGTATCAAGGGGCATTATTTCCAGTGAGCTGACAAACTGATACTAGTGCTGCTATTTATATTTTAAGCCCAAAACTTTGCCACTAATTTAAGTGACGTAGCAGATTTAATCCGTCATAGCATGCAAGGTCACAGTGACATCACAATGACGTCACTGTGGTCACATCACATCTGTGACCAAAATGCCACCACTGAGTGACGTCACATTGTGACTGAGATGTGACTTTCTTAAAAAACTTTAGAAAATTTTAAAAAAATCAAAACATGTTATTTACTTTAAAAAACACTTTTGTAACAACGTCGCTTTTATCACAGTTTCGTTACGATGTTAATGTCAAAGTAGTCACCAATGACACATTTTCACAAATTTGTCACACCGTGACTTCACAAAGTGGTCACAATGTGACGTCATAGAAAGGTCTAAAACGGCCATAACAACTTCACATTTTAGTCACTGTGACTTCACATCGACAATCGGTGCCATCTGACAATTTTTTTGAGAATTTTTGCCACATGGATTTCTGAAATTAATTATTTGTCCCCACGTGCTCCCTTCTCCCTTATGTAAGTCTTATTGAGGAATCTGGATAAAATCTTGAACACTTAGTTACTTAAGCAAACTGAAAATTTTATTTAAAAAAAAAAGAATTTATTTTCCATATTCAAGGCTAGAAAAGCTCAGTTGAGGTTTGGATACACAGAAAACTCTGCCTATGATTTATCCAATTGAAAATAAAATATGCTTTAAAAAATACTAACCGACTTTCAAAAAAAAGAATCAAGCTTGGCCACAACTTGGTGCTAACGCATATGAATGAACAGTTTTAATATGCTTATGATTTGAAAACGGTTGCAACAATGAAAGATGTTTTGCAACAAATCATTATTTTTTTTATAAAATTTATATATTTTCTTTAAAAAAAAATTCTAACCATCAGAATTTAAAGAAATTAAAATGGGACCATGTGGGTATCTTATACTTTCAAACAAAAAAAGAAATATCAGAATCGGTTCATATTTAAGGAATTTATGAGTGAACAAGAAATACATACAGGTCGAAATCAAAAACTACTCCTTGAAGTCGGTTACAAATA
Source organism: Maratus speculifer (assembly GCA_964019185.1). NCBI lineage: Eukaryota > Metazoa > Arthropoda > Arachnida > Araneae > Salticidae > Maratus > Maratus speculifer. The sequence continues at coordinate 61,211 of CAXHSM010001376.1, read as the reverse complement.
AATAAAATCTGTTCATTACGAATTTTTCTTTTATAACTTAAAGAAAAAAGTCTGTTACATTTTGCCTTCATCTTTTTTTTTTCCTTAAAAAGAGAGAGATTGGCTAAGCAGATTGCTGAAAAAAATAATAAATACTAATAAAAATGAGAAGATTTAAATAACGAATTATTTATTGTTGTTAGTAGTTGAAAAATGAAGCAGGATATTGCCACTAGTAGATTTCGACAGGTTCCATGCTTTGAACGTTATTTTGATAACGAATTTTGCATCCTACATTAGACAGATATTAACAAAGAGATTTAAATGTTCGATTTCTACATTAAAAAAAATTAATTTCAAACACTTGAAACTCTGTACCGCAGGTAATCATGGAAGGACAGGAGACTTATATGATTATTAATATATTGAATATTTTCAATGTGATTTATCACAATGCAAGCTAAGAATGTAGAGCTAGTTGAGTGAAAAATGTCCAAGCAGGAAATCGAACCCGGAGTCTTAGAAATAGCGCTCCAAGTGCTCAACCATTTAACCCTTTCAGTGCGAAGGAGCGCCGTCGCATTGCTCTCGCTAGATGTCAAAAAAGACAGCGTTGCGATATCGTTCCTTTTGACAGTTCACTTTTGCCGCGGGCAGTGTTTGATAAAGTGCTATTTAAATATATTTAATTATCGTGTTCGCATATTTATTCATTATGTTGCATTCTAACTATCTTCGATCGCATATTTTTATATAAACATAGTGATTATTATTTTTTAATATTTCTAATTTTGATTTCAAAATGTCGGACACAAAAGTATTTTCAGATACAGCACGACGACAGAGCAGCGCAACGGTGCTTCTTGCCATTTTTCAGAGCGTCGCGACGGTGCTCCTTAGCACTAAAAGGGTTAAGCTATGAAAGAGGACGATACTCTGCTTCTCATGTTTCACCAGTAGCGTATGCAGGATTTTATTTCGGTGGGGGGGGGGGGGGTCTGACTTAAATTTCCATAATGTTTTATATGAAGCAAGTTAAATTGTGTTGTAAACACAAATAATTTTAGACAAAAAGAGGGGGAGGAGGGTAAAGCTAATTCTGTTCAAAATTTTAAGAAAATTAAAATTGTTCGTAGAAAAAATGTGCGAATTCGTTAAAGGACTGTGGAAAAACCCCGAAATTCGTCAATAGACCGCAAGTTTTATAAAATGATCGCATAAAAATGTCAACTAATCGCGGAGAAAATGCAAATTTCGTCAAACGAACGCGGAGTAAAAGCGCATTTCGTATAACGATTGCTAAAAAACACGTATTTCTACGAAAGATCGCGAAACAATTTTGAATTTCGTCAAAAAAAGATGAAGAAAGCAAATTTCAACAAAAGATCGTGCAAAAAATTACGAATTTCGTTAAAGGGCAGCACAAAAAAGATAATTTCGTCAAATGATTGAATTCGTCAAAAGAAACCTGAATTGCGGCAATTGACTGTTGAATAAATGAGAATTTCGCGAAAGAGGCTGCAGAAAAATAAGCGAATTATAACACAGAACCTCGAAAAAACGCGAAAATCGACAAATATTTGCAAAAAAATACGCATATCGTCAAAAGAAAACAAGAAAAAAATTGTGAATTTCGTTGGATTGCCAAAAAAAATGTAAATTTCTTGAAAGGTTCTCAGACAAAAGCCAAAGTCGTAAAAGGGCCGTGAGAAAAACACGAGTTTTGACAGAATATTGCAAAAAATGTGAATTTCGTCAAAAACGATAAAAAAATTGCATTATTTCGATAACGGTTTATGACCGAAAAAAGCATATTTGATCAAAGAATCGCATAAAAAATTGCAAATTTCATCAAAAGACAGCTGGATAATTGTAAATTTTTACAAAACACGCATATTTCAAGAAAAATGCGCAAAAATGTTGCCAGTTTTCCATTAAAATACAATGATACACTCATCGAATTTTCTCAAACACGTGACCTACGCCGATGACTTTCTCGTACTTCAAAATGGTAGGACATAAAATTAAGACAGACATTGTCGGAGATATTTTTCAGATAAAATTTGCAAAGACACAGGATTTGGCCATATTATGATACATGGCTATCCTCCCTTGGCGACCAGTTTGGTCTTCTTTAAATGCATGCTAACCATTGTATGATGTTACATTTATTTCTAAATCAATTTATATTTTACTTGCTGAATCCTTTGCGAAAACAGAAGATTCTAACAAAGAAATCTAGAATTCGGTGCTTGGTATTACTTGATTACTCAGTAAACCAAAAAATATCACCAAACTATGAGATTAAATGCCAATAATGGCTGATCGTAAATGTCAGATTCGCATCATGTTTGTTGCATCATCAAGTGATTTTAAAGTCATTATTATTTTTTTTTTTTTTTGTATTTTTATTAATATTTAATTGATGTATTTTTCTTTTATTTCTTACAAGAAAAAAAGAAAGAAAATAAATAATACTGTAAACCATGATACTTAATTCTACATCAAAACATTCTTTTAATTAACCATGCGGAAAATAAACAAGTAAGAAAAGTCATGCGTTAAGCATATAGATTACTTAACACTTTCTGAAATCTTTAAAAAATTTTCACTATGCATGGAAATAAGGTGTTACTGTCGATAACAAAATATATATTTCAATATTTTTGAACAGTATTTGATTTGTCGTTTATATTGATACTATATAATGGAGAAATTTAGTTAAGCAAGAAAACACCTAGCTGCTTGAAATTTTTCTTTTAGCAATTTATACCAATAGATGGAAATATACTTCAATAGTTTTGTTCAGCCCTGTAGTTTACCTGGAACCTTTATTACACGAAAGTATTTTTGCTAAAATTTAGCTCAAACAAAAATACTCATTAAACTACTTAAATGACATTTCCAGAAATTATCATGCATAAGCGAAACTGTATCCAGTTCTTTGTGTCACCCTGTATATAATTTTATCTATATTCTACAAACATTTTAAAGTAAACTCTTTTCAACTTTGTTTGAAAGTTTTAAAATATTAAATGGTAAGTTAAAAAATGGTATTAGCAAAAATTATACTTGCCTAATATAAAAGTACCAGCAGTTTTTTACGATCATGAGAACTTTAATGTAGTTTTATTAAAAAAATAATTTCTTTTTCTTTTTTTTTCTTTTTGAAGTTTTACATATGAAAATCAAAGAGGTATAAGATAATCTCGTGATTTTAACTATTATAATATAAATGAAATGATAGCGATGGAACAGTATTTCGCGATTTATACCCCTGTGCTGATTATTAAATAAAAAATATCCAACTGACATAGAAAAGAACGAAGTGATCAGCCCAGAACTGCTAATGACAGTTGCACGATTGGGCTATCATTATAGAGATGAGAGGAGGCAATATTGCCATAAGGTTTTGTATTTGATGATGTAGGACACAAACAAAAAACAAGACCTTAGAAAAAAAAGCGCATGTCTGATTAGCTCATGAAACTATTATTAATGAATTGAGTAAACATGCCAAATAAATATTTAATTAATTATTAACATAATTTTAGAAAAATTGTCAGGTCATGATGGGTGCAAAGAATACGTGAAAAATGAGAAATGCTTCATCTAAATCCTTTGAAAGCTTTTAAAGAAAAAAATTTAAGAAATAAGGGTTTATTTTGGCACAGTTATTTTCTGAATTTAATAGTTTTACTACAATAAATCCCTTGCTTTCGCATGACAGACTGAGGTAAAATTTGCCGTTATCCAGTAAGATTAAGTTCTAATTTTAGAGGAAAGTTACTTTACAGTAAAATAAAAAAATAAAACTATGAAACGTTTTAGTAAAAACCAATGAACAGATCCAGAATTTTTCCCTTTTTCTTATGACAATTGTGATAAATAAAAAAAAAAATGTAATTTTTATTTTATTTCTAAATTCAAAAAGAGAAGAGTGATAACAGTAAATGCAATGGCACGTACAGGGTTCATTTTTAATTATAAAAAAAATACAAGAGATTTTCAAGGCATATATGTTTAATATGCGACAAATGTTTTTTAAATACTGGTTAGCAGCTAATCCTTTGGAAAACATAATGCACAAACAAAACAATTTCTCAAGGAATAATCATGAGATGTCTTCCTAGTTGACAATGGCTAGAAAATTCTTTCGGACACATTTCAGAAACACAAGAATTTTATCCTGTATGTGTCAAGAGATGCTTTCTTAGATGACCATTATGAGAAAATCTCTTGAAACATATATCACAAGCAAAAGGTTTCGTTCCTGTATGCGTGAAGAGGTGGGTTTTTAGAGTACTATTCTGAGAAAACCGTTTGCAACAAACTTCACAAACAAAAGGTTTTTCTCCTGTATGTGTCAAGAGATGCTTTGATAAACTAATACGCTGAGAAAATCTCTTGGAACATGCATCGCAAGCAAAAGGTTTTTCTCCTGTATGTGTCAAGAGATGCCTTCTTAGATTACTATTGTGAGAAAAACCTTTGGAACATATTTCACAAACAAAAGGTTTTTCTCCTGTATGCATCAAGAGATGGGTTTTTAGATCACCATTCTGAGAAAATCTTTTGGAACATATTTCACAAATAAAAGGTTTTTCTCCTGTATGCGTCAAGAGATGGGTTCTTAGAGTAATCTTCTGAGAAAATCTCTTGGAGCAAACTTCACATGAAAAAGGTTTTTCTCCCGTATGTGTCAAGAAATGATTTTTTAGGTCTGAATTCTGAGAAAAACCTTTGGAACATACTTCACAAACAAAAGGTTTTTCTCCCGTATGTTTCAAGAAATGCTTTTTTAAGTCTGAATTCTGAGGAAAACCTTTGGAACATACTTCACAAACAAAAGGTTTTTCTCCAGTATGAGTCAAGAGATGGATTCTTAAAGTACTCTTCAGAGAAAATCCTTTGGAACATATTTCACAAACAAAAGGTTTCTCACCTGTATGAATTAAGAGATGCTTTCTTAGATTACTATCATCAGAAAATCCCTTGGAACATAATTCACAAACAAAGGGTTTTTCACCTGTATGAATCAAGAGATGCCTTCTTAGATGATCATCATTAGAAAATCCTTTGGAACATAATTAACAAACAAAGGGTTTTTCACCTTTATGTGTCAAGAGATGTCTTCTGAGATGACCATTCCGAGAAAAACCCCTGGAGCATAATTCACAAACAAAAGGTTTCTCTCCAGTATGAGTCAAGTGATGCTGTCTTAAACTACTCTTTTGAGAAAATCCCTTGAAACATATTTCACAAACAAAAGATTTTTCACCTGTATGCGTAAAAAGATGGGTTCTCAGATTACCTTTCTGAGAAAAACCTTTGGAACATATTTCACAAACAAAAGTTTTTTCATCTGTGTGATTTTCTTTTATATGTTTTCTTAGAAAACTATTCTTAAAAAATCTTTTGGAAAACACTTCACAAATAAAAACGTTATATCCAGTATGAGTAGAGGAATGTTTTTCCTTATCCTCATTTTGAGGAACAATGTGCTGTTCACTGGAGCAACAATTTTCTTCTGCAATCGATAACATTTTCGCATGACAAAAAGTGTTGTTTCAGATGATAATAGAAACGCCTTCGAGGAATCAGTCAAATTGTTGCCATTTTCATTGAATGAAATGACTGATTGAACTTAAGCGAAAAAAAATTTTCGACCTTTGAATCTGAAAACAGAAAGAAAAATAATATAAACAAGACATTTTTAAATAAATTGTACTAAATTTTAACTTTGAATAAAGTAGTCCATTTTACTATTTTCATTTTCTTAAGGGACACAAAATTCAATCATTAAATTATTCCATTATATTACTCTAATACATATAGGACTTGACTTGAGTGTAGAAACATATGACTGTCTATAAATAGAAATATTGACCCTGTTACACCTAAATTTTTCTCTGATGTCTATGTGATAGGAGGATGTATATATACAATGTTTTTACTTTAGGGGGAAAGGGGGGGGTCTGGCACTTGACATTGTGAGATATCTCAAAGGGGGAGGTTGGGATTCTTCTTTTGATATCAATATCAATTTGGATCCAACCGATTTTGTGATTTGACACACAAAAACTCTTAAAAGTTCTGGATTTGAGAATGAAATTTCCAAAACTGTTTTAGAAGTAACATTAACTGAAGTATTAAACAAATTCTTGCAAAATTCACAAAATTTTGAGCATGTTATACGTATTTAATAAGATTTGGAATATCTAGAAAACCTCATCAGGCAGCAAAATGCACTTGAAAAATGTTTTGACAAAATTTATGCAATTACAAAAATAGTTGATTCCAGTTACTTCAGTGTATTTTCATAATATATTTTTTTTTGAAAAAATTAAGAAAATAGACGCAAGGAAGAAAAGTTTAATACAGAACTTACATCAAAGTCATTTGGAAAGTTGGAATATATAGCTAGATAGTAAAAAAAAGAAAAAAAGTTTATAGCATATCTCTATATTTTGCGGTTTTCGAAGACTACCTACAAATTTACTCATCAGTAACGAGAAAAATGATGCATTTCCCCAATATTGAGTACATACACTTTTAACAGCAGGTTCTATCCATTTTGTTCAATCAGAATATAATGTTATGTATAATTTTCATCGTACTCTTCATTTGTACAATACATGAAATTTATGCGAGGAATATCTTTATTTGCAAAATCATAAAGCTGTCTGTGAGTGATTATGTGGTTCTCGTAGGATCTTTGTGAGCTATTTTTTGTAGCAAGTCTTTTGACAGTTGCTCCTAGACCACCACAGGTGTTTTTCCCATGTGATGTAGCAAAAACATGTCACTTGTCGTCAATACCAAAGTCACTTTTGTGCATTCATATGTTTAAGAAGTTCTTTTTTTTATATACTGAACAGCACATCTATCCGAAAAATAAAACATTTGATTGATTCTGAGGTTTCTCGTAAATGCTGCAGTAAGATGGGTTTGGAACAAGTTAAAGGCCACAGTGTTGTGCTTCAAACATTCTGAAATGAATATATAATTGAGATGCTCAAGAATGTTGCTATCTGTCTTATAATATACTATAAAAAGGATGAATAGTAGCCTGGGCCCAATGATAGGACTGTACCTCATCTTGTAAGACAAAAGCTTACTTTTCAGAAAAATCATATTTCTCCTCTTTTTAAATTAGAATTTCAAGTTAATGAAAACTGAAAAATCTTAATAAAACACCATTAGTCCAAGAGCCGATCACAGAAAACCCAAAGTCATTGAGCACAAGAAAAATTCCTTTATTTTATGGATGAGTTGTAATAGAGGAATCTATTCATCCATGTCTGCCAGAAGCAAAGTCGTTGCTAAGCCAAAAATTACAACCACTAGTGGTTGACTCGTAGATTTAGCATTGTGTTTACCATACAATCAAATGTAGAAAACATGGAAAACAGGGTGCAGGAAAAAACAATGCAAATCTTATGAGATAACCACTAGTGATATTATTTTTTGGCTTATGCACCACTTCGCTTCCGGCAAACATGGATTATTAGATTCCCCCTATGACTACTCTTCATTAAGATAAAGATTTTTTTTCTTGTGTTTGGTGACTTAGGGTTTTGTGCTGCTGGCTCTTGGACTAGATTAATTTTTTTATCTTTATTTAAAAAAAATTAATGATGTTTTAGGATTTGATAGTTCTTATTGTTTTGCACCAGTTTTAACTTATATTCTTTGTAATTACCTAAGAGTAGAAATATACAACTCCTTATTTCCAAGTATAAGGAACCAGTTACTTGAAAAGTTTCAATTAAGGTTTTTCATTAAAAAGGTAATAGCTCGAAATTTAAAATTTTCTCCATCTTGAAATTTTGCATATTTATAGCTAAAAAGTGAAAGATTAATAATTTTATTTTAAAAAATTATAAATTGTGTTTATAAAAAATTTAAATTCAAAAACTTTGAAAATTTGTCGAAAAGAATATTTTACTCTAAATAATTAGTGTTGCATATATATTATAACTTATAAAAAGGAGCGTTCAAATAGGATATAACTAAACTCTCTGTGGCCCAATTTGTTAAAGAATTGTAGAGGATTTTGTGATTGAGAATTTCATTAAATTGGCCATACTTCATTAGAAAAAAACATCAAGGGGAAAAAAATTTAAAAATTAGATTTTTCATATATTTCATGGATACAAGGTATATATTAAAAATTATTGTCCGAGTGAAGCGAAGGCTAATACACAGTGCAGTATTATTTTCTGGACATAAACAACTACAAAACAATATTAAAAGTCAAACAAAATTCTTTCTTCAAGCAAATCTCAAAAAGCACTTCTTGGATTTCGATTCTGTTTGTACCAGAAGGTACCTATGAAGATAACCTACTGATTGCACCTACTACGAAAAATTTGTTCCAAACAGTTTTAAAATTATATTTAAAAATCTGATAAAAAAAGCACAATTTATTTACTTACGTCGCAGAAATTGGTATATGTCAGTTTCATAGATTGGATGCTTTTGTAGACAACCAAATTGGAATATATGGAGTAAATACAAAACATTTAGGCACAGTGAAAAAGTTGGATATTTACAACTTTTACGCACACAGTAATACTAAAGTGCATGAAAATATATAACAATTTAATCAAGGAGAGGGAAAAATCTGATTTTTTTTCTTTAAAAAAATGGTGTAAAAAACTTTGATTTAGAGATAATTTTACAATAGGAAATTTAATCGTCAAAAGAATATTTTTTATTTCACAGGTGAAAATTAGAAACAATTACTTCTTTAATCCGGAATCGTCGTGATTGCAGTGAGTCCAAATTATAGAAAATTCCAGGATTAGAGAAGTTTTGTAGCTAAAACGCAAGAAGATAAATGATGATCCCAATATCTCTTATTAATAAGGCAATACAAAAACTAGTCGTTGGAGGCCACCGTAATACTTACCCATCATTTATATGCATATGAAAATAAAATATGTGAAAACTATTTATACAATGTATTTCAATTTCAAAACTAAATTTAAATGTTGTTAATACACATAGTAATACTCTCTTAATGAATTGCTGATGCACCAATTTCAACAAATTATATAAAACGCCAAACTACTCAAGAAGTACCAAACTACGTAAAAGAAACATCCTTATAACTCCAAAAATAATAATCATATTAACTAACTGTTTGCTGCGTCGGATTAAGCGTCTCATTTTCAATTAAAATATACCTCTGAATTGAAATTTGAATGAAATACAGGATCATGAAAAATCGAAGAATGTGGAAAACAGGATTACAAATATCTCGACAACTAATAATCCGATCGACTTCGTTCTTTATGCAAAATTTGTGTTTTTTTATTGCCTTTTACATGCATTCCTTAAAATAAAAAAAATCGAAAATTTTTATATACCTTTCATCAGAACGAATTTTTCGAGAATCCGGAAAAAATAGTTCCGGCTAATCGAGGTTGCTGATATTCAATAGGCTTCGTCCCATTCTTACATACTAAGTACCTACAAAATTTCAAGTCTCTATCTCTATTTGTTCGTGAGATAGAGCATTTACAGACAGACGGACGGACGGCAATTTTTTTTCTAAAAATATGTTTTTCGAAATCTCCAGTGTCTAAAACGTGTAAATCCGTCAAAAAAATTTTTTCGATTTTCAAAACGATTGCAAGACTTACTCTATACTACGTATGATGGGTAAGTAATACTAGTCGTTGGGGGCCACCGTAACACTTACTCATCATAGATATGCATAATATAAAATATAAAAAAATAACATGTGTAAACTATTTATAAAATGCATTGCAATTCCAAAACAAAACTTAAACATGCATTTTAATACATTTAATATACATAGCTCTATATATATGTTCTATAATGAATTGCTGATGAACCCATTTCGACAAATTATACAAAACGCCAAAATACTCAAGTAAGTACCAGATTGCGTAAAAGAAACATCCTTACAACTCCAAAAATAATAATCATATTAACTAAAAATTTACTGCGTCGAATTAAGCGTCTCATTTTCAATTAAAATATATCTTTGTATTGAAATTTGAATGAAGTACAGGGTCATGAAAAATCGAAGAATGTGAGAAACAGGATTACAGATATCTCGGCAACTAATAATCCAATTGACTTCGTTCTTTATACAAAATTTGTGTTATTTTATTGCCTTTTATGTCCACTCCTTAAAATAAAAGAATTCGAACATTTTTATATACCTTTTATCAGAACGAATGTTTCGAGAGTCCGAAAAAAAATAGTTCTGGATAATCGAGGTTACTGATATTAAATAGGCTTCGTCCCATTCTTACATACTAAGTACATACAAAATTTCAAGTCTCTGTCTCAATTTGTTCAGGAGATAGAGCGGTTACAGACAGACAGACAGATAGACACACAGACAGACGGACGGCAAAAAAATTTTCTAAAAATATGTTTTTCGGAATCTCCAATATCTGAAATGTGTAAATCCGTCAAAATTTTTTTTCGATTTTCAAAACGATTGCAAGACTTACCCTATACTAAGTATGATGGGTAAGTAAAATAAGGAACTGGATAATTGAAAACATTGAGAAAAATCAATTCAAAATGCTCAAAAACTTTTTTCTTTTTTTTAAATTATGTATATTTTATGCAGTGAAGCCATCTGTTGTAAATTTTAAAAACAACATGTGTAGGATTTTGTAAAAAATTGTGATTTCTGATGTATGAATACTTAATAAATAATGCATATCTCAAAAATAATAGGCTTATCATGAAAAATATTGAAAAACTAAATTCTAAACACCCCCCCTCCCCCCAAAAAAAGAAAAAAAAATTACACTCAGAAATTTAAGACTTACAATTATAATTTAAAACGCAACCTTATAATTACAGTAACTTATTTAAGACTGTGATATATAACGCTAATAATATAAAAAATCAAATATTAAGCAATTATAAATGTCAAAGTAAGTCACAAGTTAAATACTTAAAAGAAATAACAATAAAAAAAAATCTGATTTTGTGATATTTTTGCGACATTTTATTATCCTTGGAAAAAGAAAAATCAATTAAATTACTATTAATCATGCATTTTTATAACTTAATATCTAAAATGACACCTATATTAATTACAAAGTTGTGTTATGCAATCTTTTCATTTTCTTAACCATTTTCTGAAATTAATTTATATATGAGTTATGGCGCCATCTATTATCTCTAACTCAAAATAAAAATGAATAAATGTACAGAAGCGTCCAGATTACAGAAGTGTCTGGATTATAGAAGTCCGGATTAAAGATGTCATATTGTATACTTATTCTATCTTCATGGAAAAACATGAATTTAATCATACTCATATTAACATAAATTACATATTAATATATATATAAAACTAATATAAAACTAAAAAAGTCAATTTTTTTCTTTTTTAACTAAGCTGAATGTTTCATTGTTTACATCTGTAAATTAGGTGTGGATTTTAGGGTTGCAAATTTGGGGGAGTCTGCTGCATTTGTGATGATGTAAAGATTTCAGGGTTGCATATTTGAGAAAGTTTACAATACTTTTTTTAATAGATTAAAAATCATAGGAACAATAATTTTACTATGATATAATGGAGGGTAGAGAAATGCTGTGCTAATCTCATATAATAAGAACTTTTAGTTGTACTTACCTACACTATGAATCCAAATTTGATAAATTATCAAAAATGAGTGTCTTTTGCCAGTTTTGTTATCAATTTCTAATCACGTACCTTTAATAAATAGAAAATATTATTAAAAATGGCAAACAATATAAAAGCAAACTAAAATAATAAAACCAGTTATTTAGCATTCATTTATTAAATACAGAAAAATTATTAATCAAAAAAAATTATAAATTTATTAACTTCCTCAAATCTGCACAGCTTGGGGCCAGAGGTTTTGCAAATTTTAGAATTTTGCAGATAGTCATTGCTTATTTACATTTTTTAAGCAATAATTTAAATGTTATTAGTAATAATGCAATTGAAACAATAATGAATGCTAAAAATATAATAAAATATTAAAATAAGTAAGGATGTAAAATAATAAAAATTTAGGTGTAATTTTTAAAACATTAAAAGCAAAGGTTAAGTTAATAATCAATAATATATAATTATTATGATTCATTATAAAGATAAAAAGTATTTTTCCTAAATTATTCAATACAACTTGCCCCATAAAGGTATATTACTACTAATTCACCTCAAAATTATAAAATAAGAAAGTTTTATTTCAGGTTTAATTTCATAAGAGAAAGGTTTAATTTATACACAAATATATTTAATTAGAAGATTATTATTACTAACAATATCAGCAATATCTTGATTTTTTTTTTTTTTTTTTTGAAATAAATTTATTCTTTCTTTATGAACAAACATGAATTCTGTAACGATAACAAAATATATCTGAAGTGAATGATTCATTGTTTACATTAAATATATTACATTCATATATCATGTGCAGATTTTAGGGTTGCAGATTTGAGGAAGTCTACTGTATGAATATACAACACTATACACAGCAATAAAAATTACATATAGGAGGTTTTTTTTTTTTTTTTTTGAATTACAGATTTTTATGTCCTTCAGAATGGTTATAAGTATAATGCAACATATATAAATATATTGTATCAATGAATATACAAATGATTATTATTACATAACAATAACATAGCAAAAAAAAAAAAAAAAAAAAAAGATACAAATAAAAAAAGCTAAAAAGTCAATTAATATTATCACTATAATTACTTTCTTATGCCATTACTGGCATTAAAATATGTACAGATAAATACAGCTGCCACAGAATTCATGAAGTGCAGCATTTCATGTGTCTGTCAGAAATCCCAAATGCCGAGTTTAATTTTTTTCTTCCAGATTTTTTGATTTTCCTAAACATTTTTGCTTTAGATTTTTTATTTTTAATTTTTTTTTGCCCAAGATTTTTAGATCTTTTTCAAATTTTTTGTTCCAGATCTTTAGATTTTTATAAGTTTTTCATTCAAGAATCATACATTTTTACAAATGTTTCCCTCTGATTTTTTAAATTTTTATGCATTTTTAATTTCAGATGCTTAGAATTTTTTCAGTTCAGATTTTTAGACTTTTACATATATTCAGCTCTGGATTTTAAGATTTTTGCAAATTTTTTTGCCCCAGATTTTTAGATCTTTAAGATGTACAAATTTTTTACTCACTTTGATAAATTTTATTTATCATTCTTATTAATACTATTACTTAAAATATTTTTGCTCCCAATTTTTAATTTTTTTTTTTTTTACAAAATTTTCCTCTTTTTTTAAATTTTTACTGTGCTTATGAACTTCTGTGTGCACTACTTTTCAAAAGGCATAAAATACAATACTTATCAAATAAAATCAATAAGAATTCATTTGCCTTTATTTCTCACATGCATATATATATATATATATATATTTTATGAATGACCAGATTTATATTGCATACCATCTTCATGCTTGTAACTTAGCAATACCCAGACATCACAAAAATCCACCCTCTCACCTTCCCCGTCCTTTAATTAACAAAAACAAAAAAAGGCCCCTGAAAACAGGACTGCTCACTCCACAGATCTAATATTAATCTTGCCTAAATATGTTTATTTGCAAAATACATATATTCTCCAAACAAGCCACAGTGTTTGCAAAATACACAAAAATAAATTTCAACTACATCCATTTTCAATGATGAAACCACACAACAACTGCTGTTAATTTTAAAACAATTCAAGAAACAATTTTGCAATAACAAAAACTCCTTTATTGCCTATTATAGAATTCAACGATAGTTTCTTACGTTTATGTGGGGTTTTTTTTATGTAAATTTCAAATAAACTTTATAGAGGTACTTAACTAAGCGATGAATTATTTAAAAAATATTTACTTTCAATTGAATAGAATAGAATCAAATTTAGTTTATGAGCAACACAGTGTTTTAAATTGTGCGAAATTTTTTTTTTCAAACCAATTAGCTGTATCTAAATTAAAATGTTAACAATATTCGGTACACTACTTAAAAATAAATAATAATAATCAAAGAATTTATCTTATATAAATAAAAAAATTAATAATGCTTTAAATAACTCAATGATAAATCAGCAAAAATGAAAGTTGCAATATATAAAATTTTATACAGTCACTATAATATAGCAGTTTCCAGAATTTTTAGTTGGATAGTAATAAAAGAAACTACCTTACTTTAGTATGAATTAATTTGGTAAAGAACTTGGGTACAATAGATTTATGTTTCAAAAATTACCTGAACGAAATACGGAAGAGAAAAGACGCCAATAAAGGAATTAACCATGAATTGCATCATGATTCATTAAAAATGATTCTTGCATTTTTAGAAACTAATTATTAATATTTTTTATCAATTAAATTGCTGCAGTGACATTAAGGCGAGTACTTTTTTTTAACCCGTAGTTATAATACTAGTTACCAGACCGCTATTAAAAAAAGCTTTTACAAAGAATCTGGGCAAGATTTTCCTGAGTCACAAATGAAATTGCGTCCAATTTTTAATCCAAAATGCATATTTAACCTATAGATTCGCAAATTTTAAAAATACTATCTATTTCTTTTTAAAATTAAATATTTTATTTTGTTAATTAAAAATTAGTTGAACATTATTGAGTTTTTTCTAAGGAACAATGGAATTGAATGAATTATTATTCATGAATGAATCTTTACTCATGATTCATTCGTTGTGTTAGCGTTTGTAATAAAATGATACTATTGAGTATAACAGTTGGTAATTTTCTAAAATCAATTTACTGAATCTATATTCTTTATTAAAACAACTTAATGGCAATATAAATTTCGTTAGTTATTCTTCTACTGAAAGTTCTATAACTTGTGATTTGATGTTATGAAGACACTAAATTTTATGTGTTGCTTCGCCACTTTTATTTTTGTTGACATCTATTATAGTCATTTAAAATATTCCTTACTCAGGTAAACCAGATATTAGTCAATAGTTCATTATTTTACAACTTAATGGTATTAAAAAGTTTAAATTTATATAATAATTAAAACAGATACTTCCAATTTCATAAACAAGATTTTCTTTAAGAATTAAAATATCCTATTACTAACTAGTAACTAACATACAGTATAAGCAAAATACCCTATGAAAACAATGCTTTGATTTCTTATCTAAGAAATCTTTTTTAATTAATAAAATTTTATTGTTGTGAGCAAAATTTTCTTACATCTAAAGCATTATATTTTAAAATTAAAGAGAATATTTAAGGATTTTAAAGAAAATTTTTACCGTCAACTGTTTTTTTGCAATTGAAAATAAAAAAGCACTGAATGAAAAAATATTGTAAAGTACTGAGAGCAATCTTCTTCCAAATATAAGCACCCTCCCTCCCACATAATATTTGTGCAGTTTCCGAATTTGGAAAAGTGTCATTGATAAGCCTTTCCCTTGAAAATAGCTTCCCAATTTGCTTATCCTTTTCATAAACGTCTCAATTTTAAGGGGTTTTTTTTGTACTTACGCATTAACGCCACCGCAGAAAATTAGACGCTAATGCGCCAATAAAGAGCATTTTTGTTGTTCGCAGACGCAAGCTGTTATCTTTTGAATTCCTTGTTGCCTCGTTGTTTACTGATTTTTGATGCCATCTTTTAGTGCTTTTTTTTTCTTGTATGCAGGTTAACAACAAGATTGCTCTTTATTGGCACACTAGCACAACTTCTGCTGCAGTGCCATTAATATGTAAGTACTTTTTTTTTTTAAATCATATGATTTTGTTGTGTGCTAAAGGAAGCTAACTTTCAGTACTTTACAGCGTATAAATAATACAATTTATTTAATAGGTGATTACTCATATTATCTATACCAGGTCAGGTACTATTGTGCCAAGCTTGATGCCATTTATGCTGATTAAATGAACGGTTATTTTTTAATAGCTATATATAGCTTAGCATAACTAACAAAAAATTTAATGTAATAATAATACTATGCAATATAGTTTATCAGGTATTTTAATAGCTCATTTTTACTTTTTGTTGTCTTTTTTTCTAAATTTTATGCTTTGATTTATTTTAAGTAGGCGATGGTTTAATATTTTTTCTTTGTAAAGTTTTGAATTTCACTGTTTTTACTGTTATTTAAAACAAGTGAATAAAATCTTATCACTGTAAAGTAAATAATCTATAATCAAATAAATATTTTGAAAAAAAAAGAAAGAAAAATTGGTACTACTTTGTTATCCCATCGACCAAAATACTATCACCAAATTCTAAGATTAAATGCCAATAATGGATGATTGTGACTGTCACATTCAATGACATTAAATACGATACATGTGTTTAAAACGTCATTAAGTGATTTTTATTTTGACCTTTTTATTTGTATTTTTATTAATTAAAATGAAAATTTTAAAATATATTTTTTATTACTAAATAAAAATTACGTCAATATGTATAACTTGGCAATTAGTTGGGCGAAATTGGTCAACAGGATAAATGAGGTAGTACTGAAAAATTTGATAACATTGAATATTGAATAAGTGAAATGTCACATTCTTACCTAAGCGCAGAACGAACAGAGTGAAAAATGACCAAGCCGGTGATGGAACCCAGAACCTGTGGAATAATGCTCCAAGTGTTCTATCATTTAAGTACAGTGGTGATGCCCAGCTTGGCATCTCTCATATGTTGGTAAGGCTGTAACTGTAACACAAGATGGAAATGTCTACATGAGAACACAAACTTGTGGCGTAGCAAAAGACATGAATAAAATGCTTCTAATAATTGTGTCATTGTATCCAAACTAAGTTAAATGTATGCAAATGGTTATATTGACAGACACAAAAAAAAATTCGTACATTCAAAGTTCTGTAATCCGCACTAGCTGGGCCAAAGGTTGTGTGAATTATGGAATATTGTGGATTATAGAATATTATGCATTATAGGTCATTTCATTATTCCTAGACAATATTTTAATTCTACAGTCAGTTTAATATGAAAAGATAAATAAGAAATCCATTAATTAATTTAATATGCTATCTCAAAAAATGCCCTTTAAATATTATTTTATATAAAATTTAAAAAAAAAACTTATATAAATGTGCATTTAAATGAAAATAATTAAATATATTCCGCAATACAGTTTATTCTTTACTATTAATAAAATAAAAGAGTTAAATTAAAAAAATGTAGATGTTTTATTATGATTTTTTTTTAAATTTTTGTATTATTTGTTTTAAAAAATCCTTTTTGGATCACAAATTTGTAAATTTCTTACAGTGTTTATTTCACTATTTACATTCATAAAATAATGCAGATTATAGAAAATTGCAGATTATGGGAGCGTGGATTATCGATCTTTGACTGTACTATGATGATGCCCAGCTTAGCATCTCTCATATGTTGGTAAGGCTGTAAGTGCAACACAAGATAGAAATGTCTACATGAGAACTCAAACTTGTGGCATAGCACAAGACATAAATAAAATGCTTCTAATAACTGCATCATTGTATACAAACTAAGTTAAATGTATGCAAATGGCTATAATGTCACATAAAAAATATTCTTAAATAAATTTTACATTAGTTTTTTGATAGCATGGCACAAAAGACAAATCAATTTATTCAAATAAATACATTTCAGTGGATTGTATAGATTCGGTGGAAATAATAGATTTATCAGTGTATTGGAAAATGAAAAGTATTGTTTAGATGTGTAATGTATTTATCCAAATAAATAAATTGAATTTTAAAGCAAATTGTTTTTAGCCACAATCAAGGCATCACTTAGATTTTGTTATATCTTAAAATATATGATAATTCAAGTTTTAATTTGAATTTATGAGAGATATAAGCTATAAAATAACAATGAATGGATTTTGATGTATAGTAATTAATAACATAGTGTCACTCAACTTTTTGATATTTTTAATTTCCAGATTTCAAGTTCTTTTAGCCATAAGATAAAGTGCTGCATCACAAACTTGTAACCCATTAAGGGTTTTTTGTTTTGATAGTTTTTATTTTCCTATTGTGATTCTGTTTTAAAAGATTTTACAGTATAGCACTTGTGAGATTATTAATTCTCCAACAAATTGGGGGGGGGGGGGATATGGATTAATAACACCTGAAATAAAGCTGAAAAAATGATCAAATAAATATTTCATCATTTAAGAATAAAGAATCCCTCATACAAAACAATTTTTCATTATTTCAATATAAAAATCCACGTTTTGTCATACTTCCAGGAGGTTGGGATGTATTATAATTTTTAGATTATAATTTTTTTTCATGCTAAGCCTTATCACATGCCAAATTTTCATCTTTTTTGTTCATAAATAAAGTTATATTTCTTTCATGAAAAACTATAAGTTCAATAATATTATCAAGAATTATATACAAAGTTCTATAATCTACACTAGTTGGGGCTAAAGGTTGTGCTGATTATTGAATATCATGGATTATAGAGTATAATGGATAATAAGTGATTTTATTATTCCTAGTCTGAATTTTAATTTTATAATCAGTATAGTAAGAAAAGATAAATATAAAATCTTATAATTAACTTAATATGCTATCTAAAAAGATGCTTTTTTAAAGTTATTGCATTAAAAAAAAATTATGTACTGTGCATTTAAATAAAAAATAATTATTTGTGTTCCATAATACGGCTTGTTTTTCACTGTTAATAAAATAAAAAGTTTATATTAAAAAAATGTAAATGTTTTATTATAATATTTTTCATTTTTTTTCATCATTTGTTTTAAAGAATCATTTTTTGATCATGAATTTGTAAATTTTCTTAACCTTCCTACTGCCGCGACCAGATATATCCGTTCACTAGGCTGCAGGTTTCGATGCAGTTGAACCCTTTTTTATATTACCGTATTTTCGGGCGTAAGCGCCGCGGCGCATACGAGTTTAAAAATTAAAATTATGCTTACTGCGGCGCTTCTGCCGGGGCGGCGGATACGATGTATTTTTTTTTCCTTGCAACGATATTCATTACACAGGTGATTCCGAACGGAATTTTTCTGAAAATTGGGAAAAGTCAATCATCAGAAAAAAAATGCGAAGCATAAAAAATATCGCGAATTTCGACAAATGATAGCCTAATTTCTGTCAATCATTTTATCAAAGGATCAAGAATTTTATCAAAAGATCGATAGAAAAAAACACGATTTTTATCGAAGGTTCACGGGAAGAGCGCAAATATGTAAAAAGAAAAAAATGTGTATTTCATGAAAGGATCACTTGAAAAACTACAATTCTATTAGCGTAAAATCCCGTTAATCCGCCCTTCCCAATCAAACGCTAGTCCCCACTATAAAAAAATCTCTAAAAAAACGCAAATTTCGCCAAAGAATCACGAAAAATAACCGCAAATTTATTGAAAGGATTGCAAAAAAATCATGAATATTGCCAAAATATCGCTAAAAAACCCATATTTCCACGAAAGATGGCAGTGAAAACGCGAAATATGTCAAAAAATCTTTAAAAAACACACATTATGTTCAAAGATCAAGGAAAAATTGTGAATTTCTCAAAGGACCGCCAAAAAGAACGCCAAAAGAATTGTCAAAAAAATTGTTAGAAAAAACGCAAATATGTCGTATCTATAAATAAACGGTAAAAAACGAAAAGAAACGTAAATTCAGGCGAAAAAACGCAGAAAAAAGGAGAAATTTAAAAAAAGCATGAAATCTATTAAAAAATCTCGAAAAAACGAACATTTCATCAAAGATTCATGATTCATTCATTTCATCATGATTCATTCCGTTCTCAAAGGTGAAGGAAAACGGAATGAATCATAATGAAATGAATGGGTCATGAATCTTTGATGAAATGTGTGGTTTTTCGAGATTTTTTTAAATAGATTTTATTCTTTTTATCCTTTTTTTACAAATTTCTCCTTTTTTGCGCTTTTTCGACAGAATTTACGTTGTTTAAAAAAAACGCAAACTTTTTCAGGTATTGCTTCAAGTATCAAAATTCATTATTCATTCAAATGTTCATGATTCTTTCAATTCATCATGATATCCCTTGCTCATCCCCATAATGCAATTTTTTTCAAGTATCGCGAAAAAATTCTGCAAATTCGTGAAATATCGCGATAAAACCCTGCAAATTTCGTCAAATATCGCGATAAAACCCTGAAAATTTCGTGAAATATCGCGATAAAACTCTGTAAACCTCGTTACAAACTATAAACATCGTATTAAAAAATCGCGAAAAAAAGGCTGCACAAATTCAAATTTAATTTTATCATAAAAAATATAATAAATTTAAAATTGGATTTATATTGCAAATGTTAAAAAAATCGCAAAAACTCTGAATATAACACATTTTTTAGCAATTTGATGTATTTCCTAAGTGCGGCGCATACGGCGGTGCGGCGCTTCTGATGAATATTTGTTTTATTTTAATGCTTTATTATATGTTTATTTTAATGTTTTATTATATTTGTTTTATTTTATTTTCGGAGGTGCGGCGCTTACGGTGTGTGCGGCGCATACGCCCGAAAATACTGTAATTTAATTCTATAAATATAATCCAGGTTTAAGAAATTAAGCTATGATTGATATTTTCAAGCCTTATAAGCGTATGCATAGCAAAAAAAAATTATACCATGATAGAAAATTCCTCTTTTATTAGCATTTAAAATAAATTGCAGAGAAAAAAAAATTACAATTTTGCCCTCTTGCTCGGCAGTCAGGGGGTTAATGATAATACTAATATCTCTTACTATGGCAATACAAAAAAGTAAGGAACTGGACAATTGAAAACATTGAAAATAATCAATTCAAAATGCTCAAAAACGAATGTTTAAAAATATATACATGTCATTTTTATGCAGTGTCGCCATCTGTTGTAAATTTTAAAAACAACAAATGTATGATTTTTTTTTAAATTGTGATTTCTGATTTATGAATACTTTGTAAATAATGTTCATCACAAGAATAATTGGCTTGTCATGAAAAACTAAATTCTAAGCCCAAAAAATTACAGTGAGAAATTTAACACTTACAATTATAATTTAAAAATCAACCTTATAATTACAGTGCCATATTTGAAATTGTGATATTTAAAGTTAATATTATGAAAAATTAAATATATAAGCAACTATGAGTATCAAAGTCAATCACAAGTTAAATACTTAAGAGAAATAACAATAATAAAAATCCGATTTTGCGATATTTTCGTAACACCTTATTATCTTTGGAAAAAAAATAGTGAAATTTCCATTATTCATGAACTTTTAAAACTTATTATCTAAAAAGACACTTATAATTATTACACATGTAATTTAGAAAAGTCTTACAGTTTTAAAATTGAAAAAAAAAAGTTGTGTTATTACGTAATCTTTTCATTTTCATAGCCATTTTCTGAAATTCGTTTATATATGAGCTATGGCACCATCTATTATCTCTAATTCAAAACAAAAACTAATAAACTTACAATGTCCGTATTACAGAAGTTATAAAACTACTCAGCATCAATCTGTATCAGGAAATGCCTGAATATAAATTTTTATTAAACTTCGTGCATTAGTTCTTGAGATAGAACACTCACAAAATATGTGTTACATACAGACAGACAACCACAAACTCACACATAGACATTTTGTAAAAACATGTTTTTTGAAATCTCAGGTCTCTAAAATGTGTAAATCCGTCGAAAACCAGAATCCTAAAATCCAATGAATCCAATACTTTCTTCTTGTAAAGATAGCAAAAAATAAATTTACTAGTGTCCAATAAAATAAATTCTCAGTTTTTATCAGTCCAGATATGGCAGAGTTTACTGTATGGCATGCACAGCAACACTTATGTAGCTGCATGTATGAAAAAAAAATCTCGAGTTAAATCAAACCAAACAATGTTTAATTTGATAATTTCATGCATAAATTTTTGACTATTTAAGGAAAAAAAGCTTGTTAAATATGCAGGTACTTAATTCAGAGTTAAAGCTTATTGCAATTGCAATTGATTTTTAAATGTTTTGTTTATTATTTTTCATTCTGTTTCTAGATTTCGTGGTAGATAATACTATTTTTGCTGAAGTTAAAAAAGTATTCTTGGATGAAAAGTGCGACAATTTCTTCATTGTGATGCTTCAAAGAAGTTTCTGTCATGGTGCGAAGTTAAGCTTATTCACATAAGAAAATGTCATCAGTTACAGGGGAAAATTCCTGCTCCAGTGAACAGTACTTTGTTCCTCAAAATGGGGATAAAAATAACCATTCCTCCACTAATACAAGAGAGAAATCTTTCATTTGTGAAGTATGTTCCAAAACATTTTCTTGCAATATTTATCTAAGAAAACATCTCTTGACACATACGGGTGAAAAATCTTTCGCTTGTGAAATATGTACCAAAGGATTTTCTCAGAATAGTTATCTTAGAAAACATCTCGTGACACATACAGGAGAGAAATCTTTCATTTGTGAAGCATGTTCCAAAACATTTTCTTACAATAGTTGTCTAAGAAGACATCTCTTGACACATACAGATGAAAAACCTTTCGTTTGTGAAGTATGTTCCAAAAGATTTAGTGATAAGAGTATTCTAAGAAGACATTTTTTGACACATACAGGTGAAAAACCTTTTATTTGTGAAATATGTTCTAATGGATTTTCTCAGATTGGTAATCTAAGAACCCATCTCTTGACGCATACAGGTGAAAAACCTTTTGTTTGTGAAATATGTTCCAAAGGATTTTCTGATAATGCTAAGCTAAGAAGGCATCGGTTCATACACACAGATGAAAAACCCTTTGTTTGTGAAGTATGCTCTAAAAGATTTTCTCAGAATATTAATTTAAGAAGACACCTTATAACACATACAGCATAAAATTGTTGTGTTCTTAAAATGTGTCCCTGAGGATTTTCTAGACATTGTCAACTAGAAAGACACCTCTTGATTTATACTGAAAAAAAAAAATCTTTTGTTTGTGCAATATGTTTTTCAAAGGATTATCTGATAATAAATGCTTAAGGAAGCATTTGTCTCATACAAAATTGACGATTCATAAAAATCTCCAATATTTTTATTTTTAAAATGGAATATTAACACTGTATATGTCATTGCATTTAATAATATCATTTTTCATGTTTTAGCATTAAGTAATAAATTGCAAAAATCACACTTCTTCCATGGCTAAGTGTCCTTTATGATAATAAATGAATAATTGTTAATGTATTTTTGTAATTTCTGTAAACATAAATATAAAAATTGAAATAAGATTAAAGACCAATAATGGATGATCGTAAATTTCATTTTCACTTAACATTAAACGAGATACATGTGTTTGATTTGTCATGAATGGAGTTTTAATTCAACTTTTCATCTGTATTTTTATTAATGTTATAGTAATTTATTTGTTTTTTAATTATTTAAAAAAAATTACATTGATTTATATAATTTAGCCAATAGTTTGACGAAATAGGTCAATGGAATAATTAAGTGGTACCGATAACTTTTTGATAGTTACATTAACTTTTTATTTCACTGTAAAGTAATTTCTCCTTAAGTCAAAAATTAATCAGACTGAAAAGGATAAATTGTTACTCAATATCTTATGTGACGGAAAAAGGCTTTATTGAAGCAACACTTTTTAAAAATAGAAGAGAAGTGTGCTTATTTTTTGTGTGCAAAAAAAAAAAAAAAAAAAAAATCTTACTTATTTATTAAATTTTCTTCTTTAAATTTTACCCAAGAGTTTAGATGAAACCTATCTCATTATCATCTAGGGGAGAGTATGGAGGGATGAGACAGTTACGTTAATTAACAAAAACATTTTTTTTTACAAATTGTGTTTCGTTAGTACAAAATGGAAATTTTTATTAATAACATCTTGAAACATTTTAATGCATAAAAAATATAAATTTGATGAAAATAATTTAAAAATTTGATTCAATAACCAAATAAATTAAGAACAAAAATGTCCCATCCCTCCCCCCTTGAGGAAGCGATGGGACATCTTTTAACAATGAAAATTTAATTTTATGTTTCTAAAACTAGGTGACAAGATGACAAAGGCAGTCTGTTATTGAGGATTGTAGTGGAGGGGATATGGAGGTATATACGCCATATATCTTCTGAATTTTATTTAAGGAACACCGTATACCCAGTGTTTCTGAAAAAAGCTACAGTATATATACTCTGGGACAGCGGTTCCCAAACTTTCTTGGTACGCAATCCATCTTTCAGTGAAAAAAAATTATCGCAACCCATTTTTCAGTAAGAAAAAAAAGAAATTGCGACCCATTCAAGATAAAATTGTAATCAGTATCGCAATTTATACACAATCTCTATATGCTTGGCGAACCTATCCTACAAAAAACGCAAATGTTCGTAAGGAAGATACATTATCAACGCAAATAATAATCGGTAATCTCAATGTGTGTAAGTGAATAGTAATTAAAACAATGTACAAACTACAAAGATAGTTAAAAATATGTTTACTTATTATGAAAGCATAACTTTATAATCAATGAGATTTCTGGTACTGGTGTTTACCAATGCGAGAACATATATTAACATGCAGTTTGTCTCAGTATTGTCCTATACATTCTGTTTAGTTTACGACTATACCACTGGTATTATTCACATTCCTATTTCATATTGTAAATAACAACATTTATTTTATGCTGCATTATATTTTGTAAAATTCAAACCTAATGAAAATATGCTTGTGTCTGATTAATACTTTCAATTAATTTTGGTGGCAATAAATTTGCAATTATGTCTGCTTCACCAATGATAAAATAATAGCCAGTTTATCTCTGGGTATTGGTAGGTAGGATGAAATAGTAGGTAGGTACAGGTAGGTACCTACTTGGTGCATAGGGTAGGATGAAATTTGTAGGTGGTAGGATGAAATTTCCTTTTTCATTTCTTCTCATTAATATTATAAAAAATTCATTCATGAAAAATTCTCATTAATATTGTAAAAATAAAAGTCTGCAGTTTGAATTTAATAACTATTTCAAAACGGGAATATTTTATTTAAAACCTAAAGAAACCAATATTATAGAAATACATATGAATACTTTTAATACTATTGGTTAATATTGATATATAATGCATCAGTAGCAAAAGAAAATTTTGCATTGCTTTAATTTTTCATTGCATATTTGTTTTTAAAAATAGTTGAAATTCTTTTTAACTTGTGAAATAATAAGTTTTATTTGTTACAATTTTAAAACAAGATAGTGTTATAAATAAAATACACCAAAAATTGTATGCCATTAAACATAATTGTAGGGATAGATCTATCATTTGGGAGGGATATGTCCCATCTCTCCCTTACACCAACATTTTCAGAAAATAGGTTTTTGCAAAAAAGATATGGCTTTTACGCTTAAGGCGCAACACTAGGCACAGAAAAATACCCACATGATAATGTAAAGTCTATGGGAGCGTTTTTTCAAATATTTCGTCCAAATTTTTATATGATTTTTTTGCACAAGACAGCTGAGGCCGATCCACAATGGCCTAGTTTTTACTTTTTCAGTTTTGCTTTCAGATTAAAAAAATAATACTTTAACTTTCAAAACCGGTTTAAACCGGTTCTTTTTCTGTGACTAGTGTGTTGCCTTAACTGTTCATTCGTAAAAGACGTAATGTTGAGTTTATGATACATTAACAGCAATTAAGGTAGCAATAAAGAATGAGACTGAAAATTTGCTTTAAAAATCGGCATAGTTATTTACTTTTGATATCTCAATAATATTAGTCTAAGTTATGTAACTGTCATCAATCTCTATAATAACAGTCACATGACTGTTATCGAAAGTTCTGGGCTGACCGCTTCGGGTTATGTTTGCCAGGTTGCTATTTTGGTACTTAGCCCAAGTGATAAATTGCCAACTATTGTTCCATCGTTATCATTTCATCTATGTTATGTCAGTGCAAATCAATTAATTGCCATAAACAATTGCATTTTTTATGTATCGTAACGTATTGTTATGTATTTTTTATGCATTGTAACAGGTCATTTCCAATCAAAAAAATTTATTTCAAATAAAAGTGCAATAAAAGGGGCCCTGGTCGCTGAGAATTCTTGGTATTTTTCTGGTAGCCTTGTAAAAATCTTGCCAATTTTTTAACTCGCCTTTTAATTTTTTTTATTTTTTTGTGTGGTAAATTAAAATGATTCATAATTTTTGAAGTTAAATGTCATAGCTTACGGTAATTTTTATTATTTTCCTTTTCTTTAACTATTTGGAAAAATAGTTATTGTCCTCGGTAGAGAATTGGGAAATCTGAAGTATATCTGAATCTTTTTATTGGCTGAATTCCTCAACTTGTTTTATTTTTTTTCTGATTGGTTCACGTTTAATGACCAAAAATAGAATAGTTCTTTTTTTTATTTTATTCGTTTTCTGATGGGTCCAAGTTTAATGGCCAAAATTGGAATACTTCTGTTGCCACGATGACAAAAAAAAAAAGCAATAAAAACTTAAAAGAAATTTATAATATGAAAACAAATTGTGGTAAAGATTTAAAACAAATTTCATTAAAAAGTGAATATTTTTCTCGACGCAAAGATGTAAACATTTAAAATGTGGGATGTTAAGAAGTTCAAAAATTTGCAGTCCTGAAAATTGTAAAAGTGAAATTTCATTTAAAATTTGTTTGTGATAACGGGTTCAGAAATATGAATGTTTAATCCATGTCGTTGGTGATAAGAGGTGTTCAGAAGTCAATGTGATTAACTCCATCAAAAAAAAAATGCACATTTTAAACAGCTAAAGTTGTCTATCTATAAACTACCGTTTTTCTTTTATCATTGGTCTAGTAATATTAATGTTTAATGCACGAAGTACGTAATATATGACTTTGTTATTTCGTAAACCACGTTATGATCATCATAAAAATGATGCTTATTATTATTACTTTAAATTATAGAATTTACTTATAAGTCTTTAAAATTGTCGTTTTTGAAAATATCCTTTTCCAAATAATCGTTGTAATTTGTTAAATTACAATCTGTTTATTTTTATCCTTTTTATAACTAGAAATAAGTAGTTGAAGGAGGCGAAGAACGAAGCTTCCGGTTCATAAGTAGTTGGAATTTCCTTGTGTGGATATTAGTTTTTTCTGTATGTTGGATATGAAGCAAACTGGAAATTATATGCACTTTAAGGTCGAAAACATCAGCAGGGGTTTTATCAACAAATTCACTATAAAGACGAAAAACCTTATTTGATAAAGAGTTGACGTATGAGAATTTGTCTCTAATATATACATTCAGGCATTGGAGCTCAAAACTAAGTTTCTTCTGTGGAAATCTTTTAAAAACTTCATTATCCTTGATAGAAATAAACTTTAGAATAACTTTTTCTTCTTTGCATTTCTGGAGAAAAGATAAATTCAAAATCTCTCGGCCAAGTCGCAATCTCTCTGCCTTGGAACATTTAAAGATGAAATTAAAGTCCATAATTTAACCTAGCATTAGTATATTTCATAAATATATTATAGCCACTGAAGACAGCGCGAAACGTTGATATTTTTATTTTATTTTAAGTGTACAAGTTGATATTAAAATTCTTGTTTTGTGCACCATTGTGCAATGTGTTGTATTTTTGATAAATACATTCTTAATAGTTAAATTTTATGGTGCAATTGTCCAGTATATATTTAAGAAATAAGTAATTGTCATGAATTTTGAATGTTTCAATTTTAAATTAATTTTGTGCATTTTAAATAAAATGGATAAATGGTAAGATTAATTTTGCCTCTACTTGATTATCTTGTCAACCAAAAAGCTATCATCAAACAATTATTAGATTAAATGCCAATAATGGATGATTCAAAATCTCACATTCACTTGACATTAAACGCAACACACCTGTTTATGATAGTAGTAAGTGACTTTAATTAGATTTTTAATCAGTATTTTTATTAATGTTTTACTAATTGATTTGTTCTTTCAGTATTTATAATAAAATTATGTAAGTTTGTATAATTTGGCCAAATTGGTACACAGGATAATCATATAGTACTTTATATTTTAAATGAAATTAATAAAATGCAAAAAAAAAGAAAAAGAAAAGAAAAAAAAGAAAGAAAAGAAAAAATGCAGCTTGAATAATTTTTTGCGATTTATCCCCTGAGTCCAGCTAAGATAAATATAATGAATTTTTGATTTTTCTACCAGAATCTTCCGATTTGGCAAAAGATTGGGCAAATAAATTAGATTATGAATAAAAATAACTTTATAAAATGCTTAGCTTTACATTTAAGGACGACAAAACTGGTCACCATTGGCAGCTAGTTGTAAAACAGATTTCTTAAGTCAAAAACTCATTTGTGGTTGCCAGTAAAAAGATTTATAGGAACAAGAGTGATGCAATGATTGTTTCATCTGATGCAAGAGTCGTAAATTAAAAAGAAAAAAATATATAAGCATTATTGCAGACAGAGCCATCCTTAGGGGCGTGCGACAGGTGCGGCCGCACAGGTCCTCGCGCATAGAAAGATCTCGCACCTGGACACAAAATATTTTTGTAATAAAAAGAAGATGGTATAATAGAAAATCTTTAATATAAGTTTATGATTTTAATTAAGAAAAGGTAGTGTCTTAGCATAAAATATAACCTCGGTGTATACCCCCGTTCACCATACACTACATCCCTGCATATGTTAGAAGAGGGACTTTCATCATCAATTGGTCATCATTATTTTTGAAATTGATTCAGTAGTTCCAGAAATTACCCCTACAAATACACAAACAAATGCTACTCTTTTATAATAATTAGGGAATCGAACCCTGGCTCCCCGGGTCATAGTATACAAATTGAAACAATTTTTTTTATTGATACTATAGTGCATAAGATAATTTTAAGAGTCTGAATGGAAAGGGCCTCGTAAAGTTCTTGCACCGGGCCTCGCTTTAAATCGCCTTCATAAGGAGGGCTCTGATTGAAGGTGTCCCATAATTTTCAGTGTTCTATATGAGTCAATGGAATGAAGTTACAAATATTAAGTTGTTGCAAAGTTGGAAGTAAATGAAGTCACAAAGCTGGCAATATTTCACCAGATTTATCAGAAAAATCGAATTTCACGCTTACCAATCCCAAAATGCGTACTTTGCGTCAAATGAAATACCACTGAATTTGCCACCAATATATAATTGTTAATCCGCCAAGAATGTGTTGTTTTATATCGAGTTTAAACTTGAAGCTAATTTTGACTGAACTATGCCCAGTCTTTCCTGGTGTTATGTTACAATATGAGCAAATATTTATTTGTGTGTATGCGAATTTTATCTAAAAAATAACTCTAATGAATTTGGCTAAATTTTGTATTTTATATTTTTGGAGTATAATAAGACTCGATTGTTCGAGAAAATTTGATAAGTAGGTCATTTAGACATCACTGGAGGTAATTGGGAATGTAGGTTAAATAGTTATTAAGTTATTGAGCTGTTGAACATTTAAAAAAACTGGTAATTGAAAAAATTTTGATGAACATCCGTACTGATGAACCACGTTTGATAGAAACCTGGACAGAACTGCGCATGGGCGAAAAGAGCGAGTCCATGTCAAAAATGGGGAAGTTCGTACCATCTCGACATGCATTTGTTTATTAAACAACTCTAGATGTGTCGATTTTGGGGGGGAGAATACCTTTTTGTTTCTGTAATTGAATTATCTGTTTTTAAATACTACATTGTAATTCTGTTACACGAAATAAGTTATAAAAAGACAAGTACAATAAAACACGATTTAAAAGTATCATTATTAAATTTAGATTAATAACTTTTCCATCGCAATTTAGCGTAACTTAATCTTTTTAGAAGTAACGGCAACACGGCGTGATTTTAAAACATACCAGATTAGCAATTTTTTTAAAATTGTTTCCTTACATTATTGTGTACATTATTTATTTATATTATTTACATGCATTGGATATGAATATGGCGCAGATATCATATACGCATAAGGTTTGGAACAATTTTTTTCCAACGTTGGCGAAAACCTCATTTTCGAATACTGGTTAAATATACATCTTTAAATTATTTTCTATTATTTTAAAAATAACAAAAAATAAAACATATTTTAAATATATTAAATTTTAAAAACTAATAACTATAGAACAAAAAACATTTTATATAATTTCCAAAGAAGAAAAATTAGGGTAAATAAACAGTTTATCAAAAGCAACATTATCAGGGTTACCACATTAGGCAAAATAACGCTATTTTGACGCCAAGTAAATCCCAGTGAGTATATGAGATACATGTGCCCTTAATATTTAGGTTGTTTCAATTGGCGAATTTCTTGCATAGCCTCCAAGTCAGATGACAAGCAATCGTTAAAAATGTGTTTTAGCCATAAATATAAATGTAAAAAAAAGACATGCTTTTATTAAAATTCACAAAAATGTAGGAGAAAATATAAACTTTGGAAAGTTTATTCCGAGAACTGATAGAAGGCGCACAATCTAATTAATTTAAAATAAAATTTTATTCGGAACAAAAAATAGAAAACGATATTTAATATTATTTCCATGAATACGTAGAAGGAATCTTGGTCTCATATGCTATTCCCTAAAGTCTGAATGGAATCGGCCTGGCATTCTGCCAAGTGAGGACTTTAAAAAGATGGTATATCAGTAAGTATACCGTGCTGAAAAGAAGGGAGAGTGAGAGGAAGGACTTTGTTTTTATGCATTCTTTTACTGAAACTCAAATTTTCAAGAAGGTACATATTCATTTCTGTTTCCTCTCCAAATATTTTTCTTTTATGCGTTTTTAATTTTTTTAATAACGTATTGTACATTATTTTTAAGCTGTTTTTTTTTTTTTGTCATGTTAGAGGTTTTCAATGTGGATGGTGTTTTGTGCGTAAATAGCTTAACATTTGTCTTTTTTTATTTATTTTTTGAAAAATGGTTATGTTGTAAGTTCATGAACCTTTTGTAAAACTGTTTCTGCAAAAAAAAAAAAATTAACAAACTTTCAGATGAATGATTAATATTATTATTATTATGAGAAACAACGTGACCACTCCAAAAAAAAGACAACTTAGACATTTTTATTTGTTACAGGTTTTTTTCAAAGTAATTCTCAAAGGTATAAAAAAAATCAGGATTTAGAAAAAAAGAATTTTTTGTTCGTACGAAGCTTTTTTTTTTCTTATTATAGATCAGTTTCAACCACGTTATCACCTGCTCACCATCCCAAGTTTTATCCAACTAGTCATAATCGGCAATTTATAGCCTGTATTTTGAGCCAAACAATCACAATCGCCCGAATTTGGGGGGCAAACAAAAAGCACGTCAGGTTGCTCGGGTGTGACGTCAGTTGAAACTGATCTATATTGTAATTAGTAAATCATAAAATATATTTTGAAACTCAAATATCCTCAGCTGTAGTTCTACATTGGTAAACGACAAAATTAATTGGTTATGTATATAACAAAATTATCTTTCATATGGATAGGCAGTTAGTTTTAATTTAGTATTAATAGCGTTATATTAACTCGAAGTTTTTATTATAAAATTTCAAATTATTTAAGCTTACAAAAAATGGATTTGATTAAAAAAAATTAGTTGAGCAATAGGGGTCTCCCTATGTGATTTCGGGATTCCCCCTACTTCCAGTCACTGGCCGATGAACCTCTCGCGAGCTACTGCTATACCTGAGGGTAGGTTATTTTCTAATATCTGGTTTTCATTTTGACATTATTAAATATATATATAAAATCACTGGTTAATAAAATCTGCCGCTTAATCTGATCAAATTGTGAAGACCGGAATCAAATCAATACAAATTTCTGTTAAAATTGCCGCGTAATAAAATCAGTATCGCCGGTTAATAAACTCAAAAAAATTCTTCATTAGCAAAATAATCAGTTTAATATTCACTGTAAAATTTTATTATTGCTTAAATGTAAACAAAACAAAAAATACAAGCATTTTTTCAAAGATTATTAGTGCAAATGTAAGTTTCAAAAATTGGTGTTACAGAGATCACGATCACTTTGCTTATTTTCTTTCTGCAATTTTTAAAAGAGAATTTAGTTCAGTTTGATTCAGTTTTGTTTCATTTGAAACTCGTAATGAGTAAGTTGTCTAAATGTGAGGTTGTAAGCTTGAAAGAAATGATTGAGATTTTAGAGAATTAAGATAATTTACTGAAATGCAGCCAAAGGGAAGCGGCTTCAAAGCTTTATAAAATTTTCTTAAGAACAGAGAAATTAAGTCTGAAATTTTATTAAACAGAAACGAGAAGGAAAGACAGAAGACATCGAAGCAGCACTTTAAAAATGTTTTAAAAATGCCAGCTTGAAAAAATTTCCCATTTCTCGCGGAATTTTGTACAAGAAAGCGAAACAGTCCGCGCAAATGATGAGTGAAAAATTTAAATCCACCAATGGCTCGTTGTCATTATGGAATGAACGAAACAATATCGTTTATCACAAACTGTACGACGAAAAGATGGACGTGAATTAGGACGCTGCAGATTACTGGAAAGCAAGCATTTTGCCGGATTTTTTGAAAGACTATGATCTTTCTCAAATCAGTAACATAGATGAAACTGGACTGTATTCTCGGGCTTTACCAGAGCAAACTTATATGTTCAAAACAGAGTCGAGTAGAAGGATACAAAAGAATTAAACAACGTGTAATTGTTATTCTGACGGGGACATCAAGGAAGCACCTAGTAAAAAACAGCGCTGTTTTAAAGGAGAGAAGAGTTTACATGTGGACTACCGAAACAATAAGGAATCATGGATGAAATCTCCAATTTTCACTTACTTTTTATGCGATGGGAAAAAAACTTGCGGGAAATATTGCCCTGATTATGGACAATTGCGTTATGCATCCTCCAGACTTAACAATGAAAGACATAAAAATAGTGTTTTTCCACCTAAGACATCCAGCGTTATACAGCCAATTGATTAAGGAATTATAGAAACGAATTATATTATAGAAACTAAAGAATATTAGTGTATGTATTATTTCTATAGTTATAATAGAAACGAATTGGCCAAAAAAGAGTAATAGAAATCGAAGCATGTGATTCATCTGCGTCTTTTTTTAAGCTCCATAATAAAATCTGTTAATCTGTCGAATGCAATACATTACGTTAAAATGTCGTGAGGCAGTATGAAAAACGACATGATAAAAAATTGCTTCTTGATTTGCGGATTTAAATTTGAAGAATCACAAGAAATTGCTGCTACCTCTAAAGTTAAGAATTAATTTGACAAGGATTCTCTTCAATATGTTGAAATTTACTAAAATCTCTCAACACTTAGAGAAATATCTGACACAGACAAAATGGAGCAAGTACTATCGTCGCAAGTTACAAAAAACTAGCTAGTAAAAATGAAGATGCGCGGAACAGGAACGGTACAGTCAATCTTACTCTCTTGAGAAAAACACTTGATCAGTTTTTCATAAAACCCAAGAATGTAAGCAATAATGCATTGTTAAATTAATTTTATATGCAGTAAGTATTTATTAATTTTATATGTATTGTAGTTATTAATTTTGAATGAATAATTAGAAAAATTCGACAAAAAGTAATTAATCCTGTTTGTCATTAGATATCATATTTTGCCATTTCTTTTCAAATTTGCGAGGTTACACCATGTTTTTGAGATTGGGAATGTTCGCCGGATATAAAAATAAGCCGCTTATTATAAATCAATTTGGCCCAAAACGAATATGATTTTATTAAGCGTCGGTAACAATATATATATATTGCATTGGATAGCTAAGATGCATGCCGACACCGCTCTTTTTTTACTTCTACGAGTTTGACTGAAGATAATTTTTAAAAGCACACATTCACTATTGAAACCGGTTTTGAAAGTGAAACTAACTTTATAAAAAATATCTGCATTCAATATCGAAAAAGTAAAAAAGGAGCAATGTCGGCATACATCTCAACTAATAAATGCAAAAAAAGTTATTAAAAATGTCGAAAAGCAAAATAGATATTAGAAAATAACCTCCCCATAAGAATAGTATTAGCTCGCGACCGCTTCGTCGGCCAGGGACAGGAACCTTAAGGGGGCCCTGTGTACGGCACTCACTTGAAGTGAGAAGTTACATCTTTTATCCACCAGATGACGCATTCGAGTGCTTTAATTGCCAATAGGTGCTACGCATTTGCATAATTGCGAACGCACCTCAAAATCACCGTTTTGTATCTTAAGGAATGTCTCTAAAATTTTTGTGAATATTGTGATGCAAGAATAGGACTTGCGATTTCCTTTAAAACAAAAATAGATGCGCTTCTGTAACTGAATTGGGATGTATGAGTTGAGTTTTACCAGCTGGGTGGATTAATATGAAAATTAAACTATAAATTATTGAATGCAAAAATATAAATGGAAAACTTAGATAATTTTTAACACAAGATTGAATTATTATTATTAACTAAAGTACCACTTCAATTTATGAATTAGTTTAAAATTAAAACACTCAGTTGTAAAATCAAGCAATGTATAAACTCAAAGAAATAAGAAATCATTTGGACTTTCTATGAAAGTGTTACTTTTAAGTCCTTTAGAGAATCCTTCGCAAAATATTGTATACCAAAACAGGACCCTTCATAAAATTATTTGTCTCATAGGACATTCACAGAATTTTTACACCTTCAAATTCAACTTTACACAAATTTAGTCAGTTAAAACTAAAATCTGGCCGGTAACTAAAAAGTTGAACTGACCAAAAAACATATAATTTAGCTTTATTATATATATGAAGGATAGAGTTTTAATAACCGCCCCGGCGAACGGCCCATCTTCGTCGGCGACCCGTATGCCTTAGACTCTAAATAGAAAAAGATAAAAGTAAATGAGAGAAAATCATGGCAAACGCGGTAGCGTTTGGTATAATATGTTTAAGAAATAGAAAATGCGAACGTCTTTTCGAAATTTCTAGCGAACCAGTAGACGTACGACAGTGATTTTAGTTTCAAAAGATAGAACTCGACGAGACGAATAAAATGATACCATTCAAAAAATTATCGCAGTTTACTGTAGTTTTTTATTTAACTTTTAACGAGAAAATAAATACGAAAAGTTCAACAAACAATAGCTAACGTTATTATGGATGGATTAACTTCGTTTCTGGTTTATTTTTATCGTCTTGATAAAACTTAGAACAGTTTTTTTTTTCATCTTTGTATGTTTGACGGTTTCTGAGAAAATCGAATTTATGTCTTAAACCTCCAGTTGAATATTGTCTTTTGCTGTTGCGATTGTAGTTTTTTTTATTCATTGCACCAAGTTTAATATAAAAATTGTCATGTATGTATTATAATTCATTCAAATTAAACAAATCACGTGAAAAACAGTTATTTGTTTTTATTGCGAAGCTTTTAGTTTCAGTTCTTTAAATAATAAAGTTGTGAACGCAATGTTATTTTTTTGGACAAATACATAATTATTTTTTCAAATAACATGCATTTATATGACCATGGGATGATTTTCTCGAGTGTCCTAACACTCGTTTGAATTTTAGGGAATTTCTAAGTCATCCCGTCGACGAAAAAATTATCGCCAAATTTTAAGATTAAATGCCAATGATGGATGATCGTGAATGCCACATTCTATAACATTAAATACGATTCACGTGTTTAGAATGTCATTAAGCGATTTTTATTTCGGCTTTTTGTTTGTATTTTTATTAATATTTTACTAATTATTTCTTTTTCCGTTATTCAAAATAAAAAATTATGTCAATGTGTATAATTTGGCTAGTTTGGCGATTTGTATAATTTGGCGAAATTTGTCGACGGGATAACAGAGAAGTAATATTTTACTAGTAGAAAAAAATGGGGAAAAAACAAGTACATCGGAAAAAAGTATCTGGGAAAACCAAAATTTCTCCTCAGGAACTAAATGTAAGATTTTTTAATTATGATCATATAACGTCCTAATTTACACAAGGAAAAGATATAGAGTAAAAGAAAAACTTAATTCTGTCCATATCTTAAATAGCATTCAATTGATTTTAAATAGGGATGTAATGTCAAATATGCATTAGGGTACTTAGTTGGCACGAAAATTTTGTTATTTTGCCTAAGATAACCGGGCTAATGTTTATTAAAAAAATGTATATATTTACCTTTATTTAATTTTGTTAAATTTTTTATAAATTGTTTCATTCTGTAGTTATTAATTAAACTTTTCAATACTACTTGATTATGCCGTCGACCAATTTCGCCAAATTTTACAAATCATCAATTTATTCACCATGTAATTCATATTGACATAATTTTTATTTTAAATATAGTTAAGAAGAAATTAGTAAAACATCAATAAAAGTATAAATAAAAAGTTGAATTCAAAATCATATTATGGCATAACAAACACGGGTAACCTATTTAATGTAAACTGAATGTAACCTTTATGATAATCCGTTATTGGCATTTAATTTTACAATTTGGCGATAATTTTTTGGTCGAAGGGATAATCAATTATCACCGGTTTTTATTCATTATTTTCTTTTGAAAATAATAGAAAATAGTTAATAGAAGTACTACTTATCCCGTCGACCAAAAAACCATCGCCAAACTATAATATTATATGCCAATAATCGTGAATGTCGAATCCAATGACATTAAATAGGATGCACGTGTTTAAAACGCCATTCAGGGATTTTTATTTGGACTTTGTATTTTTTATTGAGATTCTACAAATTATTTTTTTGTGTTATTTAAAATGAAAATTATGTCTATATGTATAATTTCGCTATGAGTTTGGCAATTTGAATAGTTTGGCGAAATTGATCGACGGGATAACTAAGTAGTACCTTAATATATATGTATGTAATTGAAATTTGAAAACTAAGCTTTTGCGAAATTGGCGTTAGAAGAATATCGCACAATGTCGTGTATATATGGCATCTGTGCCAGGAAAGCATCAAATGAAAAAAACACATGGTCATGTAAAAAACTTTTGTGATGTGTGAAGTGAGTGTAACATTTACGATCAGCAATTATTGGCATTTAAAAGTATTTTTGTTTGAGATATTGTCGAAAAAGCATTGCAAAGATATACTTTCCCTCTCCCTTTCATTTCCAAATGTACTAAATTTCAAATTATGAAAAAAAAATCAGAATTTACTTAAAATCGTGCATAAAAATTATAGTAATTATCCTAATTTTTCTAATAGAAATTCTCAATTTTCCGTTATTAACAAACGCTACTTTAAAATCGCAAATTTAATCGGCTAAATCGCCAAGTTGCATAATGATCATCGCCACTGAATATATAAATAATGCCATATTTGCAAACTTATCGGTCAAAAAACAGTGGAACCTTGGTTTACGGCCTGCTCTGTTTTTGACAAGTTCGGTTTATGACAAACTTCAGTGATCAAAATTTTACTCTTTCGGCGTAGGATAACTCGATTCGCGACCAAAGCTGTCGAACAGTTCAGTTGGCAACCCTCGCATAACTCTTGTTATAGGTCAAGTTTGGAGTAAAGTGCGCGTATCAGAGTGCTTTGTGACCTTCAGTACAGTAAAAAATTTAACTTATTGTTTTAATTTTAATCAGTTTCGCGAAAATTTTAGCTGTTATTATGACTTCTAAGAATGAAAAAGCGTTTAGTGATAGCAGTAGTAAGAAGCTTAATCGAATTACTGATCAATTATGAAAAGAAGTAGTGACAAAACTTAAGAACGATGATAGTGTAATCAAAATAGCTAAACAATACGGTGTAGATGAACCGTCGATTACTCTGATGATAAAGAACTAGTCGGATATGGTAACTCCAAAACTATTTTCTATCTCATGCATTTAATGCGTCAAAATTCATTATTAAAGTGCAAAAATCAAATGACAGTCATATGCTCACCGTGAGGATTCTAAAGACATGAAATTCCGAACATTAGTTTTTGAAATAGGACTGTTGCGGATATCGGGGAAAATACAGAATATATGCGACACTTGTTGGGAGATTTACCCAAAACACGCAGTGAGCAATAATATAAATCAGTGTGCCTAAATCTCAAGTTTGATGAAAATTTGTGCATTAATTTCTGCGATAGAGATATTTTGGTAATCGGAACAATCAGCATAGCAGTGCCATATGTTCGGTTATTGAAACCAAAACGTAAACAAAGCCAATTTTTTGATGTTTGATGAAAATCCGTGCGTTAATTCTCGAGATAGAACTACTGCGAAAATAATGAAAAATGCAACACGATTAAGCCATCTGTTGAACGATTTAAATCAAAATGTAAACAGCATCAATTTATATCAGGGATTACCTGAATCATGGCCCACTAGAACTAAAGGCCTGTCTATTTGAGATTAATGTAGGAAGTCTCCGCCAGAGGACGCTGATACTTTGCCTTATTCAGACCAATCATGTAAACCCTGAACTAAAACAATGACACGTGTGCAAACATGTGCACAAAACAGAAAGCAGCTTATTCAATGCTAATTTGGGCAGATTTTGCGTCACGTGGACTTACACGTGGTTCAATGAAATGGTTCAAGGTTTGAAGCTAAATCCAGCTTCACTTTTTCGGCGGATTTTCGCGAAATGGCTTGGCCGGTACTATATAGTCGGCGTTGCCTGAATATAATTTTTTTTAATCCCATGCATTAGTTCTTGAGATAGAACGCCCAAAAAATTTATATCACATACAGAAATTCAGATACAAGAATGGATCGTGAACTGAGGTTCCACTGTATATTATATAAAAATTTAATTACAGCTGGTGATTTCAATGTCAATTTTACAAATAATACTAGAAGTGAATTTTCAATATATTTTCATCTTTGGTTTGATATAAATCTATTAAGGCTGTATTTCGAGCGACTTTCTCCAAGGAAGATAACTTAACCTATATTTTCCTGAAAATGTCCTAGAATATTATTCAATAATTGGAATAAGCTATTCCAATAGATATCAGGAAGGAGAAATAAAAATATTTTACCTTTTTTTTTTTTTTTTTTTTTTTTTTAAATTTAAATGGGAAAACTCGTTTTTGTGTGTATTGACTATAAAGTTATGTTTAGCGACCTTTGGCTGTCATGATCACAAAAATCGCGCTAATGGCGGAAATATTTCATATTTATAACATCTGATTTTTAAAACAAGTAAATAAGAATGCCACAAATCCTATGCAAAAAGAATAAAAATTTCTATTCGCATTATTTTTCTACAAAATATAATTATCTAAAAATAATTGAATCTGTCAATTTCTGTACGAATACATTAAAATTAATTTCGTTTTTTCACGTTTTTTGCCCATTGATTAAATAGTTTAATATTGAGCGAAATAAGAAAAAGTACTGGGAATATTTAAAAGCAAATGAGGTTTTCTTACATTCAATATATAATTATCAAAAAATTTAAATGACTAG
The DNA here is from genome assembly GCA_964019185.1 of Maratus speculifer. Taxonomy (NCBI): domain Eukaryota; kingdom Metazoa; phylum Arthropoda; class Arachnida; order Araneae; family Salticidae; genus Maratus; species Maratus speculifer. The sequence goes on along the minus strand of CAXHSM010001376.1, from coordinate 21,887 downwards.
TATTAAAAAATGCTCTGACGAGCACCAAAAAAGGTTAATATGTTTTTAAAGTATGAAAAAGTGTTTGACAAGAGTTTCTAATTGAAAAAGAGAAAGGACAAAGGGTCCCTTCTTGGCTGCAATTCCCTGTCAATGCCAAATTTGAAAAAATCATATTTGCGCTTTTTCCATATAAAAGAAATCTGCGTAAAACTTTCAGTCGTGCTTTACATGTTAACTGCATTGTTGACTCTGCATCAACTGCACTACAAATCAGTTTTCTGTGCTGTTTTACACTGCGACAGTTTATGGTGGGACTACGTGAATGTGATACGCTGCAGGCAGTGTTGAATGCAGGAGGTGGGCGGGGGGGACATTCCCTCCCGAAGGTATCAAATGCCCCCCCCCCCTTCCCAATAAAATTTGAGATTTTGCGTTTTTATTGGTAAAAAAGTTTGATCCCCTTAGAACTCTATTCTATTAAAGTCACATACGACCCTCCCGGAGAAAAGTGTCTGAATTCAACATTGGCTGCGGGAACTATGGTTTTTGGCCCTGTTTTGCTTTACATTCATGTTTAATCACCCTTCGTCTTTTCTAATTATGCCTTTACATTATACAATTTTATCGTAACAATGACAGATTTCTTTTATATGGAAAAAGCGCAAATATGATTTTTTCAAATTTGGCATTGACAGTGAATTGCAGCCAAGAAGGGACCCCTTGTCCTTTCTCATTCTCAATTAGAAGCTCTTGTCAAACACTTTTTCATACTTTAAAAACATATTAACCTTTTTTGGTGCTCGTCAGAGCATTTTTTAATACTTGTCAAATTATGACTAGACTAAAGCTTCTAGTCACAACACTGTTAGGAAAATTTTACAATTTCCCCAAAACAGGGTCTTTGAGAAAAGCCTAGACAGTTCCACGAGAGTAGAAATTGACGAAAGATCTTACATTCATAAAAAGAAAGCACTCATGAAATATCCACAAAAACTAGGGATAATTCTAATACAAAATTTGTGAAGTCATAAGTTTTATTTTTTCGTAATCAAATGTTTCTTTAAAAGTTCATTGTAGTCCTTTTCCTACGGTTACTATCTAATTTTTTTTTCTTTTTTTTATTACAAAATTTATAGAATTAATGAAACAGGCTAATTTTTAAGAAATCTCATTTCGATATTTTTAAATAAAACTATTAGACTAGAAAAAATTAAACTTCTTATTTTCTATATGGCCAGTAATGACCGGTCACCGTCAATTTTCAACATTTTGTAGAATATTTAAAATAACACTTGTCGGGTTCTTCTGGAACTTCAGGATTATGAAGATTATTATTGACCTCCTATTTATTAATGACCATTTCATGAAGACATTTAAATCCGTGACAAAAAATCCAAGAAAAATAATAATATTTCGGATCACCCTGTATATTAATGAAATGATCGATCGCTGCAGAACACAAATATATGAATACTGTACAACGTGTTCACACATTTTCGTAAGAATAGCACATATATTCATATTTCAAGAGCCAACAGCACAAATACCTATGTTATCGAGCACAAGAAAAAAAACCCTTTATTTTATAAAAGAGTAATAATGGGGGAATCTCGTGATCCATGTCTGCGTGAAGTGAAGTGGTGCATAAGCCAAAAATGAATACCAGTAGTGGCTCATTCGCAGGTATATCATTCTGTGTTCCTGCTCCCAGTTTCCCATACCCTTCATAGTACCGCAAACACAATGATAAAGCCTGTGAGTAAACCACTAATGATATTAATTCTTGGCTTATGCACCCCTTCACTCAGAGCCCGTTTATGACTAATTTGGCAAATATAAATTAGGGGCTTTCGAATCACTGCAACGTTATTTAAATAGAACTGATGGTCAATATTACATGTATGTGTAAGGCATCACACCTTGGATATAAATAGAAAATTCTTAGCTCCGTCAATTCTAAATTAAATACTTTAATTAATAAAGGTACACTTTTTTCCCTTAGTACAGAACAAAACTCTTTTATGTAATTTGAGCAATTTGTTATATTACTTTAAGATGAATTTAATATCTCCAATATATGGAAGACTCGGAATTGCAAAAAGAAAGTAAATATTTTATAATTTAATGTATGGTTTGGGGCAAAGTCCCGAATTGCCCATGAGGGCATGAATTGCCATAATAAGGGCCTGACTTCACTTCCGGCAGACATGGATCATTAAAATCCCCTATTGCTACTCTTCCAGAGAATAAACGGTTTTTTAACATAGGTTTTCGTGCTGTCGGCTCTTAGACTATCATGGTGATAAAGAAATTTTTGTGGGAAGTTTAAAAAAATTCTTGCACTTTTTTAGCTTGTATCATGGAGGATTTTCAACCCAATCTATCGCCAGTTTTAGAAAAATTCGCAAAATAGAATAAAAACAATATAATGTAGTTGGAATATAAATGTATAAAATATTTCATGAAATATGCGTAATTGTATGGAATAATTATTACCTGCTCATGCGCGAACGATAACAATGATCTTTTTGTATAATTTAATAGTCCACTCTAATGGAACAACTCATAAAAAATCCAGTCAAATATTATGAAAATTAAAGCCCCACACTAGGCACAGAAAAAGACCCGAATGATAATGTAAAGTCTATGGGAGCGATCTTTTGAAATATCTTACTCAAATTTATATATTTTTACATGATTTTTTTGCACAAGATAGCTGAGGACGATCCATAACCGGCCTAATTTTTACTTTTTCGATTTTGCTTATGTATTTTTTTATATTACGATAGTTTCAATTTCAGAACCGGTTTCGAAAGTTAAAGTATTTTTCTTTTATCTGAAACCAAAACAGAAAAAATAAAAACTAGTCCGGTTATGGATCGTCCTCAGCTATCTTGCGCAAAAAAAATCATGTAAAAATATTAAAATTTGGGCGAAATATTTGAAAAGAACGCCCCCATAGACTTTACATTATCATCGGGGTCTTTTTCTGTGCCTAGTGTTGCACCTTAAGAAAGACATCGTCATACAGTGAACTGTTTTTTTAATTGCTCTCTGAAAGCCACTGAACAATTGGGGATTTTCCACAAATTGCCATTTTTTTATTAACTGAGTTTCAGGAAAACGTCAGGATTTAAGGCTCCTATCCCTGCTAGCGAAGACGCTCGCGAGCTAATGCTATTACTATGCAAGGTCGTATTCTAATAACTCGTTTGCATTTCAACATTTTTAAATAGTTTTTTTTATGCATTGGATAGCTAAGGTCCCTATCCAGGTCGCTCTTTTTTTTTATTTTTTCGATTTTGGTTGTAGATGTTTTTTATAAATTTAGTTTCACTTTCAAAACCAGTTTTGAAAATGAGGGAGTCATTTGAAAAAATATCTTCAACCAAAATCGAAAAAGTGAAAAGGAGCGATGTGGATAGGGATCTCAGCTATCCAATGCATATAAGGAAAGGGCATGTTTACAAACAAATTCTTCCTTCAATCAATCTACCAATTACTTTTTGCTTTAACGATCATTACAGGAATCATCATGGTCCACGTTGACCAATCACACAACAGAGCTTTTAATCGCAAACCAATCGTAGACAAATCAGATCGCCTTGACTTCTTGTGAACGTAGGAGTCTTAAAGATGGGCAGGAAATTACTGTGGATCCACAGTGACGTCAGCTGTCATTTTCTTATATATATATATATATATATTGTAAAAATGCGAACGAGTTATTCGAAAATAACCTCCCCAGAGGAATAGCATTAGCTTGTGAGTGTTTTCGCTCGCAGGGACAGCAGCCTTAACGAAAATCAATGAGAAGATTTGTAGCAAATGCTTCGATTTTAATACTTTTTTCATGGAACAGGTTCCTTCAGGTTGTTACCTAACAAGAACGAAAGCATCGATAAACTAGTCAGATGTGGCAATCCCAATTTTTCTTCTATCTTATGCATGTTAATAACTTAAAAATTCGTTATCAAAATGTCAAAATTAGGTAATGTATGTAAATCGTGAGGATTGTAATGGTATGAAATCAAAGCATTAGTTCTTGATATACTACTAATGCGGCTATCGGGAAAATACAAGATAAAAGCGCCATCTGTAATGCGATTTGTACCAAAAATAATCAGCAATAATATTTATCAAGGTAAACCTGAATACGAATTTTGGTAAAAATTCGAGCAGAAGTTCTTGAGATAGAGCTATTACGTGAATCGGGAAGAATTGCACATAGCAGCGCCATCTATTGGGCGATTGATACTTAAAATGTAAATAAATTCACTTCATATCAAGGATTAACTTAATTCGAAGTTTCATTATAATCCGTACATTAATTCTGGAGGTAGAGCTATTGCAGAAATCATAAAAAAAAGCATAGCAGTGCAACCTGTTGAGGGATGTACACCAAAATGCAAACATTTTCCATTCATGTCAAGGAATAACAGAATATGAAGTTTTGTGAAAATTCATGCAGTAGTTCTTCAGATAGAGTTGTTGCGGAAATCGTACAAATCAATACAGCAATGTCACCTGTTGAACGATTTATACCAAAAAGTAATCAGCAACAATTTATATCAGGGAGTATCTGAATATAATTTTTATTAGATTCCGTGCATTAATTCTTGAGATAAAGCGCCCACAAATATTATGTCACATACAGATAGACAGACATTCTGTAAAAACATATATTTTTGGAATCTCCGACTCCTACAACGTGTAAATTTATCGAAAATCTTAGAATCCAATGCTTTTTACTTCTAAAGATAGAAGAAAGTAAAAATGAAAAAAAAATTTAAAATTGACAATTTGTGGTCAATTTCTTATTATTCAGCTGCTTTTAGAAAGAACTCAAATTCAATTCACTCCTTTCTCCGATATTTTTGTAGAATTTCACAGTACTTTATTGGATTTTTTTTTGTGTGTAGAGTGATGGTCAAAGTAATACACGTGATTTCATTTTATTCCTTATTTCAGGCATAAGATTGCAAAAAAAAAAAAAAAAAAAAAAAAAAAAAAAAAAAAAAAAAGAGGAAAAGCGCGTGAACTGGAAAATGAGAAATTATTTTAAATAGCGCGCGTGCAAGAGAATTAAGAAGCTTATTTTATTCACAACAAAATTGTCAATACTTTCGTTTAAATCCTGTTTTATTTTATTTATTTATTTTATTTTGGGGGGAGGAGCGGGGGTGAAGAAGAGGGTCAAAGTGAACCCATTTATGCAAATATTAGTAGTAGTTCTGAAATTAAAGTTTCTATTTTAATTTCATACTTCTGAAGCAACGTTTTGCCAAACAATCTTAGCTAGTGGTCCAATTTAAATTTTAACATGTTTTCACTTAAAACATCATTTAAGAAACATGCAGGCTAATGTTTAATTTAACACTCAATTGCAAAAAAAGTTGTTGAAAACATTATTGCAGCAAATTTTCTGCAGTTCTATTACGAAATTCGTATTTATTCGCGATTCCTTCAAGAAATTTGCATTTTTTCCGCGATTCTTTCATATTATTCGCATTTTTTTCGCGATTGATTCAAGAAATTTGCATTTTTTTCACGTTCTTTTGTCAAAAATCGCATTTTCCCGCGATCTTTAGAAGAAAATCAGGATTTTCTCACGATCTTTTGACGAAAATCATAGTTTTTCGCGATCTTTTGACGTAACTCACAATTTTCTCGCGATCTTTTGACGCAATCCTCGTTTTTCGCGATCTTTTGACGGAATCCGCGTTTTTCTTGCGATATTATAACGAAATCCGCATTTATTTTGTGATAATTTGACGGAATCCGCGTTTTTCTCGCGATATTTGGACGAAAACCGTGTTTTATTTCGTCATATTTTGACGAAAATAGCATTTTTCGCGATCTTCCGACGAAAATAGCGTGGCAAAAATGGCTTTTTTCCGCGATCTTTCGGTGAAAAATATCCGCGTTTTTCTCTCGATCTTCCGACGGAATTGCGTTTTGCTCACGATGCCTTGTTAAATACAGCGATTGCCTAGGAAAACAGTGCTTGCCTCGCGATATTTCGACGAAAATCGCATTTTTTCGTGATATTTTGACAAGCAATTTTTGCGACCTTTTGGCGAGAATCGCATTTTTATTCCGCAATATTTTGACGATAATCGCTTTTTTCGCGATATTTTGTCAAAAATCTCGTTTTTTCCCGCGATCCTTAAGAATATAAGAAATCGAAAACGTGGAAAATGGCAAAAAAAACGGAAAATCGCGGATCCGCGGAAAAATCTCATGCCTGTTCTTTTATGAATGCTTTGCTTATTTGTACTTCTGTTCCTTAAGATAAAAATGATATCAATTTGTGTAACCAGGTTAGCAATCTGGCAATTTATATAATTTGGAGAAATTAGTCAATGGATTTCTTTGTTAGATGGGTGCAGGGATAAAATAGCAAACAATATTCCTCTCATATTTTTCTCCTATTTCATTAATTTTTTTATGCAATCAATTCCCTTACTTTTTTATTTAAAATAAAACACTTATATTTTAAATGGAAACATTTAAAATGCATGGCTTTTGCTTATTTCTAAAACAATATTATTATTAATATTAATATAAATACAGCAAACCATGACATTAAATTTCAAATCCAAAACAATGTTTTAATTTACCACGAGGAAAAGAAACAAGTAAGAAAAATCATGCGTTAAGCATAGATTATGAAGCACTTTCCAACACTTAATGAAATCTTTAACAAAACTTTGTTATTTAGGAAAATAATAGTGTATAGCCAAATATACCCAAATATGTATTCCAGTACTTTTGAACAGCCATGTATTTCATATGTCAGTTGATATAATGGGAAAATGTAGTTTAGCGAGAAAATACCCAGTAGCTAGAAATTTCTTTTTCAGCAATTCATACTATTAGATGGAAACATACTTGAATACTTTTGTTCAGCCCTGTAATTTACATTGTACCTTTATTACACGTCAGCATTATGCTAAAATTTATTGTAAACTAAAACACTTTAAAAACAACTGAAATCACATTCTCATAAATTATCATTCATAGGCGTCCATGTACCGAATTCTTTGCGTGGCCCTCCTGTATATCCTTTTATCTATATTCTGCAAACATTTCTCAGTAAATTGAATGCAGCTCAGCGTAAAAATGCATAGCTTATTTAAGAACCATATTTAAGTAATCTACGCTCGTATTCAGTAACGTTAGTGAGCTATTTTGGGTAGCCCTGTATATCAACTATAGCATTTATACACACCATATAATGTGCATATATTTAGCGAATTATAAACGCGAATATCATAATTAAAATGCATTTCATCCCGCCATCAGCCATCATCGAACACATATACGGTACTTCAGAAAGAATATACTATTTGAAATCTCTTGTATGGCCCTGTAAATGCTGTGTACTTCATATTATGCAAGACAGTAGCGTATAATTTATATTAAGCTTCAGTGACATATATCAATTTTATTATACATGAAATAGTTTAATATATTTAAAATATGTCGCACACAATTCCCTGTTTATCATTATCTAATGAAATTCTTTTGTGCGACTCTGTAAATGAATAATAGCTATATGTTCACTGCATACATTGCAGAATGCATATTTTAGTGCACTTTGCGAATCCGTATGAATATGAGTATGTTTAACAGGGTATAAGACCTTTAAAATTCATTTGAACGATTTTTCCCCATAGGCCGTAATGCAATGGAAAACTTTTGATTCTCTCTGTAAATAAACTAATCATGGTAGATTTTTGATTTTCAATAGGGTTCGTGCTAGGGTAAACCTCAATAACGCATAAAATTTTCACAGCAATCCGAGTATATTTAAGGGAGTTAGAGCGTGGACAGACGGCCAGACAAACCGAATGTATAAGGACTTTTCAACTTTGTTGAAAATGCTAATTGGTGAGTTTAAAAATGCTATTGGGGAGATTTGTGTATGGCTAACACAAAATTACCAAGAATTCTTTATGATTATGGGAACATTAAACCACACAAGTTGGGGTCAAAGAATATGCGGATTACGGAATATTGCAGATTATAGAGCATTATGGATTATGCGTCATTTTATTATTCCGAGACTGCGTTTTAATTCTATAATCAGTATAATATGAAAAAATGTAAAATCTAAAAATTAATTTAATAGGCTATCTCAAAAAATGACTTTTTTAAGTTATTTTATTAAAAAAATTGTGTGCATTTAAATAAAAATCATTGCATATGTTCCGTAATACAATTTGTTTTTTACTGTTAATAAAATAAAAGAGTTATATTTAAAAAAATTGTATTATAATGATTTTTTTCATTTTTTTATTATTATTTGTTTTAAGGAAATCGTTTCTGGATCACTCGTTTGTAAATTTTTTTAAGCTTTTTACATTCGTAAAGTAACGCAAATTATAGAAAATTGCGAATTATGGGTGTGCGGATTACCGTAAAATCCCGTTAATCCGCCCTTCCCGATCAAACACCCCCTCCCCACTTTATAAAGAATTTGAATTTTTCAAAAAATCCCGAGAAAGCGCCCTCCCTCCCCATTCTCAAAGGCTATTGAGAATGGGATGAATTATTATGAAATGAATGAATCATGAATCTTTGGTGAAATGTGCGTTTTTTCGAGATTTTTTAATTGATTTCATACTGGTTTTGGCTTTTTTTTTTAAAAAAATTCTCCTTTTTTCTGCGTTTTTTTGACAGAATTTACTTTTTTTTTTAAAAACCCAATTTTTTTCAAGTATCAAAATTTATGATTCATTCATTTCATCATGATTCATTCCTGTGAATTTTGTTGAACGATCGCGGAAAAATCCCGTGTAAGCGCACCTTTCTAACTACTGTACGATTTTTCGTCACGTTTGGGGGGGGGGCGGGTTAACGGTATTTTACGGTATACAACTTTGACTGTATAAAAATGAAATGATAGCGATAGAATAGTATTTTGCCCTCCACTTGGTTAAAGTATCAAAATGGTTTATATATATTAAACAAAATGATCTACCTGGAACTATTGATGACAGTCACATAATTAGGCTATTATTATAGAGAGGATAGAAAGCAATATTATCATGTCATAAATTCTTTTTTGTATTTGATGATGAAGGATACAAACAAGAAGCAAAACACACAAGATTATGTAGTGCATGTGATCAAATTAAGTGCATATTCTGATTAGCTTATAAGACTGTTATTTATGAATAGAGTAAACATATCAAAAAATATTCAATTAATTATTTATATAGCTTTAAAAAAATACTCAGCTCATGATGGAAGCAAAGAATACATGATAATGAGACGTGTTTTATCTGAATCTTTTAAAATTCTTTTAAGAAGAAAATTTTAAAAATAAGATTTTTTTGCATAAAAAATATTTGGTATTTACACATTAACGCCACTGCAGCAGAAGTTGTGCTAATGCACCAATAAAAAGAAACTTGTTTTTTGAGCTGTTTTTGTTTTGCTCGTTTTTGACGTTATTTTTGTGTTTTTTTTCTTATTTTTTGACCCCATTTTTTGTGCATGTGCGAACAAGATTTCTTTTTATGGGGACATTGGCACAACTTCTCGCTGCAGTGGCGTTAATACGTCAAGTACCGAATAATTTTGGCACACTTTTCTTCTATTTTTAAAAGTGTTACTTTATAAAAATTTACCTATCACATAAGAAGTTGAGGTAAAATTTATCCTTTTCAGGTCAGATTATTTTTTTTAATTTTACAGGAAAATTATTTTACATTAAAATAACAAAAATTAAAACTATCCAAAAGTTTTATTGAAAATTAATGAACAGGTCTGTAATTATTTGCTTTTTATCAAAATGACATCTGTGACAATTTATGAAAAAAACTACAATTTTTTATTTTGTTACTAAACGTTAAAACAACTCAAATGCTAAAAGATGTGATAACAGTAAATGCAACGGCACATCCAGGGTTCAATTTAACCATAAAAATATTACAAGAGATTTAGTATGAAAGAAATGTTTTTTTAAATAATCGTTATAAGACAATTCCTCGGAAAATACCTTTTACAAACAAAACATTTTCTCCTGTATCAATTATGACAAATCTTCCAGTTGATAATGTCTAGAAAATCTTTTGGAACACACTTCAGAAACACAAGGATTTCATCCTGTATGCGTCAAGAGATGCCGTCTTAGATGACCATTATGAGAAAATCCTTTTGAACATATTTCACAAACAAAGGGCTTTTCTCCTGTATGAGTCAAGAGATGGTTTCTTAGATTAACATTCTGACAAAATCCTTTGAATCATATTTCACAGATAAAAGGTTTTTCTTCTTTATGTATCAAGAGATGGATTTTTAGATCACTATTCTGAGAAAATCCTTTGGAACATATTTCACAGATAAAAAAAATTTCTACTTTATGCGTCAAGAGATGGATTTTTAGATTACCATTGTGAGAAAAAACTCTTGGAACATACTTAATAAACAAAAGGTTTCTCAGCTGTATGAGTCAAGACATGGGCTTTTAGAGTACTGTTCCGGGAAAATCCTTTGCAACATATTTCGCAAACAAAAGGTTTTTCTCCTGTATGTGTCAAGAGATGGTCTTTTAAACTACTATTACGAGAAAATCTTTTGAAACATATTTCACAAATGAAAGGATTTTCTCCTGTATGTGTCAAGAGATGCCTTCTTAGATTACCATTATGAGAAAATCCTTTTGAACATATTTCACAAACAAAGAGCTTTTCTCCTGTATGAGTCAAGAGGTGGATTTTTAGATTAACATTCTGACAAAATCCTTTGGAACATATTTCACAAATGAAAGGTTTTTCTCCTTTATGCATTAAGAGATGGGTTCTTAGATGACCATTCTGAGAAAATCATTTGAAACATATTTCACAAACAAAAGGTTTTTCTCCTGTATGCGTCAACAGATGGGTTCTTAGATTGTTTTTGTGAGTAAATCCTTTGGAACATATTTTACAAACATAGGGTTTATCTGCAATATGTGTGAAGACATGTCTTTTTAGATTACTCTTATCAGAAAATTTTTTGGAGCATACTTCACAAGCAAAAGGTTTTTCACCAGTATGAGTCAAGACATGGGCTTTTAGAGTACTGTTCCGGGAAAATCCTTTGCAACATATTTCGCAAACAAAAGGTTTTTCTCCTGTATGCGTCAAGAGATGTCTTCTTAAGTCACTATTTTTAGAAAATCCTTTGGAGCATATTTCGCAAACAAATGGTTTTTCTCCTGTATGTATCAAGAGATGGTCTTTTAAACTACTATTATGAGAAAATGCTTTGGAACATATTTCACAAATGAAAGGTTTTTCTCCTGTATGTGTCAAGAGATGTCTTCTTAGATGACCATTATGAGAAAATCCTTTTGAACATATTTCACAAACAAAGAGCTTTTCTCCTGTACGAGTCAAGAGGTGAATTCGTAGATTAACATTCTGATAAAATCCTTTGGAACATATTTCACAAATGAAAGGTTTTTCTCCTTTATGCCTTAAAAGATGGGTTCTTAGATGACCATTCTGAGAAAATCCTTTGAAACATATTTCACAAACAAAAGGTTTTTCTCCTGTATGCGTCAACAGATGGGTTCTTAGACTGTTTTTGTGAGTAAATCTTTTGGGACATATTTCACAAATAAAACCTTTTTTTCCTGTATCAGCAGAGGAATTCTTTCCCTTATCCCCATTTTGAGGAACAAAATGCCGTTCACTGGAGGAAGAGTTTTCTTGTGTAATCGATGACATTTTCTTAAATGAATTTAAGTTTGATTTCAGACGATAACAGAAACTTCTTTAAGGCATCAGCAAGAAGAGATTGTTGCCATTTTCAGTGAAGGAAAGGACTCGTTGAGTTTCAAAAAAAAGTTTTATCTACCACTGAATCTAAAACTGAATGAAAAAATAATAAACAAGACATTTTAAAATAAACTGCACTAAATTTTAACCCTGATTTAAGAAGCCGATTTTCCAATTTTCATTTCGTTAAGCAGTACAAAATTAATTCATTAAATTATCACAATATATATTCTTAAGAATATATGTACCTAATTAGGTATGATTTAACTTGATACAGTACATACTGCCACAGCTCACATCGAGATCCTCCTATATCCGGACAGATAAAAACTAAAAATTTATTTCATCGACTGCTTGTACTCGTATTTTTACTTTTTCACCTCTTAAAATTTCGCCTACTTCTTTAGCATGTTCCCGAAAGATATCCAAACAATGTTTTTACCTCTTTTGATGTCGATATATCCAGCCCCAACTTAGTTTCACCCAAGGGCGGATCTGGAGAGTCCGCAAGGGGGGGGGGGCGATTTTAGAAATTTGGAGACTCGACTTTAATGCGTGGGTCGGGGCTATTTTTTTCACTGCGGGCCATGTTGCTTTTATTTTTTCCTGCGGGTCGGGTCTGGGTCGGTTGACTTCTAGTTTTTGCTGTGGGTCGGGTCTGGGTCCTCTTGACTTCTAGTTTTTGCTGTGGGTCGGGTTTGGGTCCGGTTGACTTCATTTCTTTTGCTTCTGGTCGGGTTAACTAATGTTTATGTTGTGGATCACATTAGCAGGATTAGCAGGTGTTTTTATTCAGAAACTATGGCGTAATCCATTTTTTGATAAGCAGTTTAAGAAACTACTGTGAAAATTATCGTTTTGAATAGAATTTCTGGAAGCGACAGCATGAGAAGGTAGAAAAATCCGCAATCATTTGACGTGCAAAGAGAAAACTGCGCTCGGGGCAAAACAAAATGTGGCGCCCCCCCCCGCCCTCCGACCCAACTTTTTCTTGTAACAGGCCAAAAATTACGCTGGTAGCATAAATTTTGCGCCCCCTAAATTTCCACTCCCGGGCCGACCGCATTCTTCGCCCCCCCCCCTTTCGCACAGAACTGCATATTGTCTGTCCTACACATCTTGAGAACAATTAAGTCTAGTTCCAGCCCGGCTCGTCTATATGTAGAAAAACAATGCAAGCCTGATCTCGGGCCGGTACGATCCTGCTAAAACAATATTAAACCCGGGTTACACACAATATAATTCTCCGATGCTGATCTCTACACTCTAAAAATTAGATTTCTGTATTGATGTTGACAAACTAGTTTCGACTGATGACGCACATTTATACTTATTCTCATTAAACCCATATAATTGAAAATAGCTCATATTTTAACGTTCCTGCTTAAATTTTTACAAAGGGCCAGTGAGCCCACAATTTTTTTATGGGCTCGGCCCATATGGCCCTTCAATTTTTTTGCCGGCTCGTCCCGTTTAATTTGTTTATTGGCTCGGCCTGTTGGAAAAATTATTCTAATTTTGCTGGCCCGTTAGAAAATTCGGAACCATTTCGCCGACTCGGACAGGCCCGGGCACATGCATACGTTTAGGCTAAGCCGGACACGGACCGAAATTTAACTTTCATTCCGAGCCGAACCCCGACCAGAGAAATTTTGGTCATTGCGGACTAGAGATAAATTTGGGGCTATTATTCCACAGCCCGGTCCGCTTGAGGCAGAAACATTTTGCGGCATCAAGAGCAAAACCCGATAATGAAATAATACAGTAGAAAAAATTGCATAATACTTTTAATGTTCCAAAAGTAATTATAATTTTAAAGCTATTTTTTATATTAAAAAAAGGCTGTTAAATGAAAAATTAAATTTAATATTATCAAAAGAACAGTTTGATGAAAAATAAAAATTTACTTTACGCATAAAAGGATTTTTATATGTTGTCTCTGTTTTAGTAAACAAATATTATGGACAATGGACATGTTAATGAAGTGTGTTTCATGAATAAATGCATGGAACCTGTAGAAAATACTGTCTATTATCTGTCAAATCGAACAACATTTTTAAATTTTCTGTAAATAATGCACATTTTTAAATATAACCATTTCATTCTTCATAACAAACCTTCGTTATAGCATGACCCAAAAAATAACCTCAAATTAAAAATTTTAAAGTTCAACACTTATTTAGGAACAGAGGAAACACTACTCGATCGCAAGAATATAGTAAATACATTTACTTACCGCTAAGGCATCAGCAGAGATCCCAAAATAAATGATAATTACTACAGTTATTTCCATATGAAAAGCGATTACGACTTGTATACGTTGCATATACTAGAAATTTAAATTATTCGGTAACCACAAAATAAAATCAAAAGAAAATATTCTTTTCGCGTTACATGTCTAAGTAATAATAATAATAAAAGATCCAATTGCAAAATAATCTGTGCCGCAAACAAAAATCGAACTAAACACAAATTCATTATTCCCGCCTTTTTTCGTAGGCGCCAGATCGGCGGTCGTCGTCAATGCTTGAACATAAATCTACAGATGTAGATATGACTAATTGTTTTTTTGTTGTTGTTTTTTTACAAGCATTCAAATACTAAAAAAAAAATGTGCCTCTTTTTCATTTTTATCAAAATAGCAAGACATTGATTTGAAAAGGAATAAGTACTAATTTTTAAGAGGAAAAAAAGTTTTTTACATTTTTCTATTCATCGATAAATAAAATTTTCAGATTTCAGGAAAAATGAGTCCGAATCAGTAAACCAGCATAAAAACAGAGCACGATCTCGTATCCGACACGGGCTAAGTCTGAACCTGTGTCATCTCAAATGCAGACATCTAAGAAGAATGACTCCAGGCCAGACTCGATCTGGAAGAAAAATAAGTCAGACCCTATCCAAATCAGCAAAAAAATAATGATCATGATAGTATCAAATAAATGACGGCCGAGTTCTGAATGCAGTCCGAGCCTCGCGAACTTAAAAAGGCGCGGCCCGGGGAGGGGGGGGGCGCTGAATCCTAGTTAGGATCTAACTCATTTCTTGCAAGGATGCATGTATTTTTGGGAAATGTTTATTGTCCAAGTGAAGACGATCGTCCCTCAGACTCGCCATTGGGCCCGACCCAAATCTGCAGAAAAATAATGATCACGATACTGCCTGGTTCTGAAAGCGAGAAGACCTGACCCAGCCCAAGGCTCTCGAAATTATAAAAGCGGTCCGACCCGGATTCGAGTTAGGCTACAATCCATTTCCTGGGAGGATGCATGTCTTTTTAGGAAACTTTTATTAGCCCAAGGGGGGGGGGGCGGGTGATCGCCCTTTCGCCTTGAAAAATGCCAAGGCGGATTTTCCTTGAATCCGCCAATGGCGGATCTAAGGGAAGCTTTCGCCCCCCTTAGATCCGCCATTGCTTCTCCCCCCTTATGGTCTGGTTCGATCTTAGCCGAGCGTTTACCTCAAGGAAGAACGAAATCCACGCCAGGCCCGCCCTGAAAAGAAAAGTGTGGCTCGATCCCGCTCTACAGGAAAAAGTAAGAGTCGATTCGCCCGGTTCTGAAAGTGTAAAGACCTGACCCAGTTCCGTGACTTAAACATGGCGCGGCTCGATGCGCCGGTCTCGGGTTTAAGTCCAACCCTTTTTCCGTGCGGGCATCTTTTTCAGACCCTTTACTGGGCTCAAGAGGGGGGGGGCGATCGCTCCATCGCCCTTCCCTTAGATCCGCCATTGGTTTCACCTCTAATTCTTATACTCATTCATGTTGTCAAGCATTCGAGTTATACAGGTTTGTAAAATCCCAAGAGAGGAGGAAGTTTTAAAATCTCTCAATAGGTGGCGCTAGTATGCAGCATTATTTATAATTATCAAAATAGAACTATCTCAGGGAACTAATGCATGGATTTTCATGAAACTTAAAATTCAGTTAGCTCCTGATAAAAAATAGAATTTTGTAGTTTTTGGAGTAAATCACTCTACAGTTGGAGCTTCTGTCGAGTTTCTTTTGCGATTTCTGTGATGATTCTATCTCAAATACTAATACACAGATTTTCATGCAATTTCAGATTCAGGTGGAACAATTGTTGCAGATTAAATTTTGCTGTAAACTTGCCTAACTGGTGACACTGCAATGTTTCATTTTTCTGGAAATATTACCGTCTATGAAAATGAAAAAATTTTGGGGATTGCCACATCTAACAAGTATTTTTTTTTAATTTTGCCTATTTATTTAGCATGCTCTTGAAAGATATCCAAACAAGATTATTACCTATTTGATGTCCATAACTTCAGCCTCAACTCAATTTCATCTGCATTTCTTATACTCATTCATGTTGTCAAGCATTCGAGTTATGCATTTTTTTTCACATTTTTTTTAAAAAGTTAACTCTAAATTGTATACATCTCGGAATCCTTTTTTACAAAACTCTTGCAAACCAGCACACTGAATAAGTTCCCTCCGAAATAGGATTGTCATTTGTTTAACCCTTTAAGGGGCAAGTAAATGTTTTGGTTATAGTGTTGAAAAGGTTTAATGGCAGCCGAATCTATAAACAAACTTATCTTAAAATAAAAAGTGCTATTTTCATCAGGTTGACATAAATATAAATTATTGCACTAAAGATTACCATGCATATGAATCCGTTTTTAATAAAAATTAAGTGGTAAGTATATTACGGTTGATTGATAAAGGGTTAAACAAGGTCCAGGGGGGAAATAGATTTTAATCATCAGTGGTCTGATAAATTTAGTGAAACATTAAAAAATATTTTTCTCAATAACATTTAACAGTATTGAATAAAACATAAAACATTTGATAAAACATTGCAAATTATACTTAGTATTATACTTCAAATTGCATTTTTTTTAAAAATCATGTAATTTTTAATATATATAAATATTTAACTTAAAAAAAGGGATTACTGGTGTTTTATTACGAAAAGAGAATTCCATAGTTTATTCCGGTTAAGATCACACTTGGAAAATATCTTTTTTTATCGGGGTCGAGTTAGCATAACCATTCAGCAAGTGCATTGTGAAATTTACAAGTTCAAAAACAACACTTTCACGACTACCTCCCAAATATCATAACGTATTAGTTGCACTTTAGGAAAAAATGATTTATGATATGTATCCTATACTAAAGACTCGAACATCGAGATAAATTCCAGTGACATAAACTGAAAAAAAAAATTCCTCTGCAGATATTTTAATTCAATTTAAAATAGAAAAACAGATTTTTAAGTACTTCTTTAAGATGGCGATTAGAACTTTACACGACAAAGTTGAAATCAAAATTTTTTTGGGAGAAAATTATGTATCACTATCCATACATTTTAATTCCCAAATATAAAACACTTTTGAATAAATGATTCAAAACGGGGTCATTCCATGTCAAATCACCCAGATTTTTCCAAAAATGACACCCACCGTCACCAATTTTGATAAAATTCAATGGATTTCTAGAATTTCTAATGCTGATTCCAAAAATATCAATTATATTAAAATTGATCAAACGGTTTGTGAGTTATGAGCTTTTAAATAGCTCCCAAGATGGCCGATTTGCCGCCATTTTGAATAGCACATGTGACAACAAAAAAATCCATAACTTCTTTCAGGTTTAAGCTAGAGCTTTCAAATTTTTTTTGTTTTGTTCAGAATAAAGTAAACTTTCATTTAAACAGATTTTTATGAACCCCATTTTATAAAACTGCTGTCAAAAAATGACTTTCTGTCATTTTTTTTTAAAAAAAAGGAGCAACTTCAATGGCTGATTTCCCCCAATGTACCCCCTTTAAGTTTCATCTAATTGCATAAATAAGCAACGCAAAGTGTGTTTTGATGACTAATGAAAAAAACTTAATGGGCGGTTCACAGGTTTTTATTTAAAAAAATAAATTCAATTTTATTGACTTTCCACAATAACAGAAAACACAAGATAATATTGATATTTCTTTTATTACCAGAAATATCATACATATTTACATCTAAAAGTTTGATAAGGTTTAATGTTACATAAATATATATATTTAATGTGCCTAAAAAGGGGGAATCCCATAGGAATAAATAGGAATACCAATAATGGATTCTTGCAATCAGACAAATTGAATCTATTGCAGTCTCAGTAAATTATGAATAAAAAGGAAATGATGGAAAAAGTTCTACAAATAGTTGAATTTTATGACAAAATTGTACTTTTATTATACAAAATAAAATAAAATTGCAACTCTTAAATAAAAATTATTATACTTTAAATTAATACAAAATAACATATCACATACACAATAAACATGCTATTAAAGATATATCTACATCAATAATAATTTAAAGTAAAGGTAATTAATATTTTAAAAAATCCCTGCCAACAGGCAGATGTAAATTTTGAAGTTAAATACAGTTGACCTCCCTCAAATCCACACAGTTTGAAACCAGAAGTTTTGTGGATTTTAGAATTTTGCCGATTTCTGGTCATTACTTTGTTTACCTTTTTTTAAACAGGAATTTGAATGCAATTAATAATGCAATCAAAACTAAAATGAATGCTTTACAATATAATAAAATATTAAAATATGTAATAATAAATTAAAATAATAAAAATTTAGATAATTTTCAAAGTGATTAAAATATTAAAAGTAAGGATCAAGTTAATAATCAATAATATATGATTAAATATTCATTATAAGCATGAAATATATCTTTCCTAAATTATTCAATGTAGTTACTAATGTACCTCATAAAGATACATTACTAATTCTCAACAAAATCATAAAATAAAGAAGTTTTTTTCAGGTTTAGCCAGATTTAGATTTAATAACCAAAAAAGCGTGATTAATACATAAATATATTTGATAAGAAGATTGTGATTATCAATGATATAAGAAAAATCTGAATTTTTTCCTTCGTGGGAAAAAAAAAAAAAAAAAAAAAAAAAAAAAAAAAAAAAACATGAATTCAGTACTATTAACAAAAGTTACAAATTAAAATAAAATGAAATTGATATAAAATTATAAAAGTCAAATTTTGTCCCTATATCTGAACTGAATGTTTCATTATTTACATTCGTAAATTATATGCAGATTTTCTAGAGTTGTGAATTTTAGGGTTTCGGATTTGAGATAATTTACTGTACTTGTTTCAGTAACAAAAACTAAATCAAATTTAAATATAAACCTAGTTCAACAATTTTATCTGGTTCTTTTTAAAATTTAATTTTTCTGTAAGAACTGGTTTTATCACAATTATGTTAAGGCAGTGTATATAAAAAAATATTTTTGTACCCTCAACAACTCAAAATTTTCTAACACATTTTCAGATTCATTTTAAAAGTAAAAACATGATACTTGATGATGTGATTTTTTTTTTTCAGAGATTTATAAGCGACCTCAGGGCTGCTACAGGCAACTATTTTTACATTTTGTGTGCACCAGTATTTTTCTAATATAAAATTTGAAGTATATTTTACTTGCAAATGTTATCAAAGCATCTATTATGGATTTAATTTTTAAGAAAGTGGTTGGTGCCAGTTAGAATTAAAAAATAGTCACCTATGGCTGCCTTGCAACCTGTGTTTTTATTTTTTGTTCAATGAATTAGATCTTGATTTACAACAATTATTTTCTCAGTATGACCATTTTTTTCCGTTTCCAGCACTATCGCTTAAATTCAATTCAAAATGCCCACTTTGACAGCATTTTTTAATATAGCATGCCTTATATATATGTATGCCAATTGAATGTGTTTGTGAGCAAAAATGGATTTAAAAACGAATCAGAAAATCTAATGATTTTGCTTTGCCGAACTGTCCCGTTCACATAAAAAGCAAGGCATTTTTGTATACACAGCTTTTTGTGCCAATAATATTAATGTACATTTGAAGTTACTGCAGATAAACCATTTGTCTATCTCATTCTGAATACAACCAGATTGTATTCTAAAAGTCGTTAGATAAGTTTGCAAGCATCCACAAGTATACATTTACATTATCTGTGACTATTACATGATGCTTGTTCTCGGCAATGAATCTTAGAAATCACCTCTGGTTGATCGCAAACAAACTATACGTGATAGAAGAAAACTAAGAACAGTTGTGTAATTAGCATAGAAAAATACATTAAAGGGATGCATTGGTTCTTAATCATCTGATATGTAGACTAGTCTAACTTTTACTTACTGTATTTTTTATTTAAGAGTTTTAATTTTATCACATTTTTTGTTACATACAAGTATGATTTTGTTATATAATCTATTTGTAGAGTTTTTTCCTATCATTTCTTTTTTACTTATAATTTATTGAAACTCTGCAATAGATTTCAATTTGTCAGGTAAGTCTATGTCTTGCAAAAATATAGTATTGGCATTCCTATTTAAATTCCCTTTTTTAGCCACATTAAACATACATATTTAAGTAACATAAAACCTTATCAAACTTTTGGATGTAAATATATATAAATATTTCTGGTAATAAAAGAAATGTCAACTCATTATCTTGAGTTTTCTGTTATTGGGGAAAATCAGTAAAATTGAATTTATTTTTTTAAATAAAAACCTGTGAACCGCCCATTAAGTTTTTTTTATTAGTCATCAAAACACACTTTGAGTTGCTTATTTATGCAATTAGATGAAAATTGAAGGGGGTACATTGGGGGAAATCAGCCATTGAAGTTGTCCCTTTTTTTACTTAAAAAAATGACAAAAAGTCGTTTTTGACAGCATTTTTATAAAATGAGGTTCACAAAAGTCTGTTTAAATGAAAGTTTACTTTATTCTGAACAAAACAAAAAAAATTTGAAAGCTCTAGCTTAAACCTGAAAGAAGTTATGGACTTTTTTGTTGTCACATGTGCTATTCAAAATGGCGGCAAATGGGCCATCTTTTGAGCTATTTAAAAGCTCATAACTCACAAACCGTTTGATCAATTTCAATATAATTGATGTTTTTGGAATCAGCATTAGAAATTCTACTAATTCACTGAATTTTATCAAAATTGGTGACGGTGGGTGCCATGGTCTGGGTGATCTGACATGGAATGACCCGAAGGCTTACTTTGCAGACTGAAATTTCTTAGTTTCTGTCTGTCTGTTCTTCAATAACTGGCATAAAATCATCTTATTTTGTTTAAAAAATTATCTAAGCACGTTCATGAGATACCCAAATTTATCTGCATTGTTTTATGTTAAGTTTAGTTTATTTGTCTGGAAAATACTGAACATTTTATATCGCATTGTAACACATTCCTATATCAATTCAAACAATTTTCAATATTTCATTTGTTGACATTTTTGCGGAGTTGGAGTCAAGCCCATTGGCCAAAAGAGTTGGGGTCGCTAAAAAACCAGGCGGCTCTGACTCCAGCTTTTTTATTAGACATTTTGAAGTGACATTAATCCAATTATATGTAACTTTAAATCCATAAATGAAATTATTATTGTTATTTTTGGATTACATCAGGTTATATAAGTTAAAGATTCCCAATTTTTGCCTAGCATATACATTACATGAAAATCGCTTGTAATTGAAAACTCTAGTAGATCTCGAATTATTTCCAAGTAAAATTTTCATCTTTATGTTTTTCCCCCTTTGCACAAAATATTTTCTGCTCTGGAGTACACAAATTAATATCAAAATTGAAAAGATTTCCTTTTTTGTAAGTCCACAGATCCGAAATAATAAAATTTCTGTTTTGTTTTGTTCATTAGATTTCAATAGTTAGATTTTTTGGCCTGTGGGACGCAAAATAATAAAATGGAAAATATTTTTCTTTCCTTTTTTTAATTTCAAAGCTCTAAGTGTTGAATTAATACTGATATAGTGAAAATTTTGCTATAGTTTTCTTACATTTCCTCATAATTTATACCAACAACAGCTCTAGTGTATCTAGTGCTCTAGTCAACAGCCCAGAGTCAGAGTTGGAGTCAAACTCGTTAAAATTTCTGGAGTTAGAGTCTGTGGTGGTTACTCGATAACCCCCCCATATTTTTTAGTTTAATTCAATTTTATTAGCTATTTTATTTCCTATCATCTCTTTTTATTAATGTTCTCAATTTAAATATTATTTCGATTTCGTTTCTTTTGATATCGTCGCCTGTAAATTTTTCTTCCTTACCTAGCTATCGAATGTTCCAAACCGGTAA
>CAXHSM010001375.1:0-15000 GCA_964019185.1 Maratus speculifer | reverse complement strand
ATGACCAATGAGAATGTTCCATAACATAGTAAAGTACACTGTAAAAAACTGACACTTTTGCTGCATCGTCACTCCACCACTTTTATTGAAAACGATTACTTTACTGTGTTATGGAGCACTCTCATTGGTCACTAAAGAGATATTCTATAATAGCTGTGGAGTGACGCTGTAGCAAATGGTTCAGATTTTTAACAGTGTAGCACTATTGAAATAATCGCCACGGGTGATTTTCAGGAAACGCTATTTCTGCAAAAGACGGGGAATTTGACGTCAAAAATTATGCCCAATCAGTTTCGATTAGGGAAAATCCCGTTGGAAAAGCGGGAATATGTATCGATTTAATATGCTCGATTATACCGTGATAAACGAAGATTTGAAATAAACATCAAATACAAAAGTTACGTATTTTTGTCCGTAGAATCCGAATCTGCAATAAAAAATGGGGGTTATAATTTAAGATTTCAAAGTTGGACCCCCTCTGACCCCTAGGGGATCGGTTTCGAAGGTCAAATTTGGTATCACTGAGTAGCTTATTTAAAAATATTTAACACGTATATTTAGGTTTTTAAATCTCATGTGTATTTCTCGAATTATTCGGCCGTTTCCAAACTTTTCGGACACCCTGTATATGTTAACATTTGAACGGAGGGTGGTTTTGGGGTCTGGGGGTCATGATCGGTGAAAATATACCAACATTTTCTGGAAGTGCTTTCCTCCGGACGGCTGCAATAGGTAGCTTTTTACTTTTTGTAATGAAAGCTACCTAAAAAGTTAAAGTGAAATTTCTAAGCCCTAAGTGCTGCTAATTTTTTCACGTCAGAAGAATAAAGTATCGAATAATGATAATTGCATCCTGATATCACAATTAATGGTAATTAAGTTAAATATGACAATTTCTAGTGCTGTAGAGTTGGCATTTCTTAAAATTAGACAATTTACATGAAATTATTCCATCTTATTTTATAGTTTTATTTGCATGATCCCCAAATAGCTGGGTAATGAAGTCAAACAGCATTGGTCAAAAAATAAAGCCATTCTATTTTATAAATATCTGCCAGCTAAAATAATATTTCATGCATTTATATTCAATGAGTTGCTAGATAAAATCCGATATTTGAATGAAACAAGTTGGATGTGTCAATCCCAAAACTTTCTTCTATCTCATAAGTACATTTTAATATAAAAAAAAACACGTGGTGACGCCCAAAGTTACCCACTATCAAATTTCCTCGAACATTTGACCTAGCCTAATGAGATTCTGGTATCCGAAAAGCCTAAAACGCAAAATTTAATTAATATTCTGAAAAAATGAGCTTAGTAGTGCCACATGTTGGGTAAATTATACTAAAACCTAATAAGCATTTATTTATGTCAAGACCTAACAGAATCTGAAATTTGGTGGAATTTCGTCCATTAGTTCTTGAGATATAGTTATAACAAAAAATTTGCAAAACGTAGCACAGCAACACCACATCTTGAATAATTTATGCCAAAACGTAAAAAAGCGTCTAATTATGTTATGGTGTGAAAGAATCTGAAGTTTGATGAAATTCTGTGCATTAGTTTTTGAGATATAGCTAGTTTTAAAAAAAACGTGTAAAATATAGCACAGCAGCACCATCAGTTGAAGGATTTATAACAAAACGTAATCATCGTGTAATTATGTTATATGTCATTTTGCAACAAAATCTGAAATTTGATGAAATTCTGTGCGTTGGTTGTTGAGATACAGCTATCGGAAAAATCGTGCAAAATGCAGCATAGCTGCACCACCTGTTGCAAGGTTAATACCAACATGTAATCAGCGTCTAATTATGTTATATATTCCAGTGTAACAGAATCTAAAATTTGATGAAGTTCTCTGCATTAGTTCTTGAGCTATAGCTATCGCAAAAGTCGTGCAAAATGTAGCATAGCAGCGCCACCTATAAGAAAGTTCACACCAAAACTTTATCAGCGGCTATGTATCTCAAGGTATCGCGGAATCTGAAGTTTGGTGAAATTCTGTGCATTAGTTCTTGAGCTATAGCTATCATGAAAATCAAGAAAAACGTGGCATAGCAGCGCCACCTGCTGGCCAATTTACACCAAAACTTAATCAGCGTCTATGTATACCAAGGGATCACAGAATCTGAAGTTTGGTGAAATTCTGTGCATTAGTTCTTGAGAT
Source organism: Maratus speculifer (assembly GCA_964019185.1). Taxonomy (NCBI): domain Eukaryota; kingdom Metazoa; phylum Arthropoda; class Arachnida; order Araneae; family Salticidae; genus Maratus; species Maratus speculifer. Next base: position 12,830 of record CAXHSM010001375.1, on the reverse strand, counting down.
ATAGCAATCTTGAAAATCGTGAAAAACGTAGTATAGCAGTGCCACCTGCTGTCCTATTTTCACCAAAAACCAATAGGCACTAATTCATATCAAGGTCTAACTGAATATAAAATTTTATTAAATTTCGAGCATTAGTTCTTGAGATAGAGCGCCCACAATTTTTTTTCACATACAGACAGACGGACAGACTCACAGACATTTTCTAAAAATAGTCAAAACGTGTTCAGGAACTTCTAAAACGTATAAATCTGTCGAAAACGGAAGTCTAAAATTTTCATGAATCCAATACTTTCTTCTTGTAAAGATAGAAAAAAGTAAAAAATAAAAAAAAAAAAAAAAAAAAAAAGCCGTGAAAGTTGGTAGAACCTTAACATTACATTATTAACTTTAGCTGCCATAAGTAAATATACGGATGTGAAACTTACGGAAGGTGATACTTTATTATCATCATCTGTTTTAGGTAGCTTTCAGTACAAAAAGTAAAAAGCTACCTATTGCAGCCGTCCTAAGGAAAGAACTTCCAATAAATTTTGGTATATATTCACCGATCATGACTTCCAAAAGTCCAAAACCATCCTCCGTTGTTGACCAAATGTTGACATATATATATGTATATATGCACAGGGTGTCCCCTCTCAACGGTGTCCAATGGCTAATTTCTATACCGTTAGTCACAGTTCCAATTGGAAAAATGCTTTAAAAAAGGCAAAGAATTGTTTTTTAAACGATTTAGGTTCAAAAAATTTTTATTAAAAAATTACGAAAATTAAATTTTTATACCGTCCCCCGGTCTTATAAGTGACATTTAGTAAATTTTTCCAACTACTCTAACAAGTAAGAGAAAAAAGGTCCCATGCATCTAGCATTAAAATTGACAAAGTTATGAAACTTTAAATTTCATCACTTAAACCACTTTTCTGTAGTTGAAAACGCATCAGTTGGACTGAGCTTTAAGGGAACGTACACTAAGTGCTTAAAGTATTATAAAGGGCGCCCATTTCCAGAATGGTCCAACGGCTACTTCTTAAACCATTTGTCGCAGTGAAATCTCCGAATAAGGAACACCTTTATTTAAGGGACAAAGCTTCCGGTTCCAGTCCCTTGGTATAGGGCATGTAATGTATTTACCTCTGAATAAGGGACACTTGAAAATGAGATTAAAGGGGCTGGCTTTTGCATTTCAGATAATGAGGTTGTCTGTAATGAAAATGAAAATACAGATTTTTGTGAAATTATAAAAAATATAGTCAGTTATGTCGATACAGAGGCATGCACGCAGCTGACGAACATTTATTTATGCATAATTCTGATCGATCCCCATTGAAAGTAATGCTGAAAATTATGAGAATGATTCTGAAAGTAGAGAATGAAAGAAAATTGTAAAATTAAGAACTTCACAGATGCTTTAAGGGTGTTCTCAAATCTGAAAGGGTAACTTTTATGCCATAAGTTTTAGTTAGTTTATTTTTATTCAGAAATGCCTGAAACTAGCCGGCGTTGTTCAGAAACTGTGTAATCAAACTATTTTTCTTCAAACGGAATAGATTTTTTTAAAGAAAATATTTTGAATGTGGGCGTTTTGAAAAGAATTTCTATGCTAAAGTAGAAAGGGTGAAAAACATCTTTTTCATGTGATCGAAAAAGCTCATAACTCAATAGGTAATTTATTCAAAACTTGAAAACACAGTTTGATTCCAAATGGCTTCCATAGTCAGGCGTCTCAATTTTATACCTTTCCATTAAAAAAAATAAATTTGTAAATTTTTCTATGTTTTACCGCTTGTTGAACAGAGCAGTTCAGAGATTTATTGCCTTAATGTATGCAAAGCAATTGAAATTGAATACCTTTTTGTAACTACTGCTGATAATGAAGAACTAAAATGAAAATTTTATGGTTAAAAATATGACAATGTAACATTAATACTATTTTAGGTGCGTAACACTTATTTATTTTATAGGATTACACCAAATTCCATTAGATTAAGTGTTCTAATAGAATTTTAAATATGTATCATTTTGTAACCAATTTTGACTGCTGTTTTCATAATTCAATTTAACAAAATATCTATTATTTTTTTTATTTATATTTTTAGTACAAGTTGTGTATTTTGCTTAATATGTAAACATCAACGTATATTTAAAAAATAATATTGGAAAAATTATTTTATTCTCAATGTTTAATATTAAATTTTATATCTGACGTTTATTTTTACTTCCAGTAAATTTGTGACTGACTCCTATTTTGCAGCAAAAAAGATGCTTCAACTTTAAACAGCTATTACTCGGTCAGTTTTAATCGCAGAGGGATGAGACTTTTTTGTCTTACTTGTTAGGGTAGTGGTAAAAATTTACTAAATATCACTTATAGGACCGGGAGACCGTATAAAAATTTAATTTTCGTATTTTTTTAATAAAAAATTTTTTTGACCTAAAAACGCTCAAAAGACAATTCTTTACCTTTTTTAAAGCATTTTTGCAGTTGGAACTATATGTCTATGACTAACGGTTTAGAAATTAGCCATTGGCCACCGTTATTAATTAACGTCAGATGTTTAGAGTCCTCTAGTGAGTAAAGTATTGGACGAAACATAACCAAATTTGATCAGCATACATAGTAGACCATGGGACTTCGAATTCTTAAAAAAATAAGGAAATAAAAATCGACACTAGGAGCAATTTTAGCTAAAATGCGACTAAAATGCATTTAATTTGCATAAAATTAGCAATTTTGGCGCACCAAAAGTGTATTAGTGTTAATGTTGAATGATTAAATGGCAAAAAATACAGTATACAGATCAATTTTATTCTGCTGGAATACTGCCCGAGCGCTGATGGTACCTGCACATTTTTCATTCCTTGTTCGACAATAGCAGTTACAACTTCGTCAACTAACTTGTTATTGAATAGTCACTTTGCGTCCTATGCCTTGTTGCCGCATAGTTTCAAATCGATGAATCATCTTTTGTAAATTTGTTATGCTCATCGGTTCTTTTGGCAAATTCTGTAATCGGTGAAATTCAGGACGAGCATCATTGCAATTCTCGTTCTGCTGATAACACAGCTTGACTAGCAAAGTATGGTGAGAGTTGATAATGATGAGAACTCTCCCAGCCTTTCCTTTTATACTCATGATTGCTATACACAGCTTATTTTATGCAAATTAATCCATTTTAGTCGGTAAACAACGCTAAAATTGCCCCTAGTGGCGATTTTTAAAACTTTTTATTTTAATTTTTTTTTTTTTTTTTTTTTTTTTTTTTTTTTTTTTTTTAAGAATTCGAAATCTCACGGTCTACTATGTATGCTGATCAAATTTGGTTATGTTTCGTCCAATACTTTACTCGCTAGAGGGCTCTAAACACCTGACGTTAATTAATAACCACCCTGTATATATGTGTGTTTGTGTGTGTGTATACATATATTTATATATCTTATCTTTTTTATGCTATAACTATCGTATTTATGAACCGATTTAAATGAAACATGGGATGCACAAAGTATAAACTAGTGTCTAGATCGAGTTCGTTGGTCAGTATTATCCGCCATCTCGTTTCAAAATGGCAGCCATTTAAACTTTTTTTTTTCAAAATTTAAAATTCGGTGCAAAAATGTGAGAAGTTAAAAAAGATTTTTCTTTTATGTATTTGACTTGATACAAATATTCTAGAGCATTTTTTATTTTGTTTAAATTTTGAAAATGGCTGATGTATAGCACTTTGAATTTCTAGTGTGGTTGACATTTAGAAGTGATTTAATTTTTGTCGAGTGATAACATGCCTTTTTATGAAACGATTTGGATGCAATTTAGATGCCTGGACCGAGTTTATTGGCCAGTTTCATCAGACATATTGTATCAAAATGATGACCATTTACTTTTTTAATTTAAATTTAAAATTAGTTACAAAAAGTGAAAATTAAAAACTATTTTTCTTTTGTATACTTGACCGTGATATGAAGTTTTTAGAGCATTTTTTGTTTTGTTTATATCTTAAAAAATGACTGAGTTATAGCACTTTGAATTTCTGCTGTTTGTGACATTTTGAAATTATCTGATTTTTGTCGCGTGATAACTACGTATTTATGAACCGATTTTGATAAAACTTGGTATATATATATATATATATAGTACATATCGATGTCTGGACATAGTTCGTTGCACAGTTCCCTACACCACCTATTATCAAAATGGCGGCCATTTATTATTCTTTTTTAATTTTAAAATTTAAAATTAGGTACAAAAAAGTGAGACATTGAAAAAGATTTGTCCTTTATGTGTTTCACATTGGTACCAAGCGTCCAGAGCATTTGTATTTTGTCGATACCTTAAAAATGGGTTAGTTATGGCAATTTAACTTTCCAGTTTGGCTAACTGTTTAAAATGATGTGATTTTTGTCACTTGATAACACACGCATTTAGGAGCCGATTTTGTTGTGAGTCGGCGGATGCATAGAACATACCGATGTTTCGTACAAGTTTGTGGCCAACTTCAACCGCTATCTTGTTTCAAGATCGCGGCTATATAAAATTTAAAAAATCTTTATTAGAATGAGATACAAAAAATTAAAAATTGAAAAAGATTTTTTCTGATATGTTTCATCTCAGTAAAAAGTATCCGGAGCATTTTTTGTTTCGTCTATATCTTAAAAAATGGCTGAGTAGTAACACTCTGAATTTTTAGTGTAGATGACTTTTTGAAATAGTCTGATTTTTGTCACGCGATGACACGCATATTTATAACCTGATTTTCATATAATTTAACCTGGTGTGTACTTAGTACATACCAATGTTTTGAACGAGTTCTTTGGCCATCTTCATCTGCCACTTATTAAAAAATGTCAGCCATTTAAAATTGTCAAAAACTTTAAAATTTATAATAATGAATAAATAAATAAATAAATAAATAAATAAATAAATAAATAAAGGAAATTGAAAAAGGGTTTTTTCCGAAGTGTTTGATTCATGGATTCCGGAGTAATTTTTGCTTTCTTTCTATTTTAAAAAGAGGCTGAATTTCTAATGTAATTGACATCTTTTAAAATCAATTTGTCTACAACAGCGCTCGTATATTGTCAATTGATTTAGATGTGAGTGTGCTAGGCTCATGATTTAAGATTTCAAACAATCTCATTGGTTAGTTTCACCCATCATATTGTTTTAAAATTTCAAACACTTCATCATATCGTGAAATTTAGCAATTTTATATGTCGCTTAAAATAAAACCAGCTTGAATATAAGATGACTAATTTCTAAAAATTTCCATTAATAATCAGCATTGACAAAAACTAGTATTTAATCTTATATAATCGGATTCTGCTGTTGATTGTTTTAGCTATTTTTTCTGAAAAAGCTGTTATTTTTACAACCTACAACTTAAAGGAAGAAAAATTTACTGAGAAGTGTCAGCTCAGACAGTGACCTCCTCGATTTCATGACGGAATTTCCATTAAGGGGAGAAAGGACCTTTGCACCCTCAAAAGATCGATTTTTTAAAAATATTTTTAAAAAATAATTCAGAATGTTAGAAACATTTTAAAACAAACCGCATTGAAATCGAACGAAAATTACGCCCACAACAATTAAAAACGTAAAAGCTACTCGCGACTTTCCCTTTAAACGAAACGTAAACAAACCGACTTTCCCTTAGTTTCGATTTTGATGCGAAATGCAACGACAGTTTTTCCGTGTTCTATCATTTTTTCTGACCTCTATGTTTATTTTATTTAACCCCACTGGAAAAGGCAGTCAACAAATCAACACATCTTTACCATGCACATGTTTTGTTTGTGTTTTCTCGCTTACTTTCACGTGTTTTATGCTCTTCGCTCTGTCTGCTTTTTTGTAAGAGTTTTTTTCGAGAAGTATTATATTATTTTTTATTTTTACTTGATAACTTGAGTAGTTATAAAAATGTCGAGTAAAGCTTCTCGTAGGTCTACTGATTATCGTAAGAGGAAACGTCGTTTCCACGGTAATCAGCATACTGAATGCCAAACTTTGGATCCAGATGTGTCTTGTTTATCATCATCAGCTAAAAAAATTCGTTTAGCTGTCCCTGTGGTTGAAAATAAAACTATGTCTAAGGCGAATAATGGATATAGGATAATCAATATTGATACTTTGATATCTGAACCGTCAAATTACTTGGTATGTACTCACTGTAAATTCAAAGCAGTACTGAAAGAAAGAATTGTTTGTGGATTAGTTTCTGAATTTTACGTTCAGTGCAATTCCTGTAGTACTTTATCAACTTTTAAAAGTTCACCTCTTTTAAAATCAAGTAATTATGATTATGAAGTAAATGCAAGAATGATTTATGCCATGCGCACAGTGGGTTTAGGTTTGCATGGCATTAAAAATTTTTGTACTGCCATGGATATTCCACAACCTGTATCTCAGAAATCCTATGATAGGATTTTGAAAAACATCAAAGCTGCCAGTTCAGAAGTAGCTATTAATTCGATGAGGAAAGCAGCAAATGAAGAAATTTTAGCTTCTGAAAACAGTGCAATATGCATCAGTGGAGATGGGACATGGAAAACTCGTGGACATACATCTCGCATAGGTGTGTGTAGTGTTATCGGGGATGTGACTGGTAAAGTTATTGATGTTGAGGTGTTATCTTCATGTTGTAAAGGTTGTGAAAAGTGGAGGGGTCAAAGATGTGGAACAGCATATGAGGCATGGAAGTTACGCCATGAACCACATTGTGTAAAAAACCATTTTGGCTCTTCAGGAAAAATGGAAGTGGATGGTATGAAAAAAATTTTTGAAAGATCGATATCAACGAGAAATGCAAAATATGTTAAATATATTGGTGATGGTGATACAAAGACATTTCCAGAGCTTCAAAAAGTTGCTTCTTATGCATTAGAAAAAGTTGAATGTGTAGGCCACGTTCAAAAACATATGGGGACTAGGCTCCGCAACTTGAAGCACTTGAACCGTGGCAAGAAGCTGTCAGATGGGAAAAGTCTTAGTGGAAAAAACCGTCTGACAGATAAACTAATTGACAAATTTACGACTTTTTATGGAAATGCTATTCGAGGAAATAGCAACTCTCTTCAAAATATGCTCAAGGCTATATGGGCCATTTATTGCCATTATAAGTCAACAGACAAGGATCCTATGCATTACTTCTGCCCGACGGATACTACTACATGGTGTGATTATCAGAAGGCTGTGTTGGCAGGAAGTGTTTCTTCATACAAACACAAAAAATCTGTGCCTATCCCTGTGATGGAAGAAATAAAACCCATCTTCACAGAATTATCTGCTCCTAAACTATTGAAAAAGTGCTTGGGTGGAAAGACTCAAAATTGTAACGAGTCTTTCAATTCCACAGTTTGGAAATACTGCCCCAAAACGTCTGGTTCTTCCAAAACAGTAGCTGATATAGCTACAAATCAAGCAGTAGTTATTTTTAATGAAGGGATGACAGGTCGTCTAAATATTTTGAAGCAACTTGGTTGTGAAATAGGGCAGTTTTCAGTCACTTCTGCTTTGCAGGCAGACACTCTGCGAATCAAACAATCAGAGATTAAGTATAAATCATCAACATTACAGGCTCGTAGGGCTATTCGAAGGAAAAAAAAACAGTGCATGAGAAATTAAAAATATCAGAAGGTAAAACATATGAAGCGGGTGCATTTTAAATGTTATAAATACTTGCTACATTCTTGAAAATCAAAAATAAATGTTTAAACTTGATTTTCTCAGTTTCTGATTTTTACACTTTCCCACAGGATATTAAAAAAAGTTATGAATGGAAAGTTATGAAATTTTACATATATATTGTACATATGGATCTTCATTCTCTGAACCTCAGTTTTGATAATCAGACCAAAAGATTTTGTTTTATAGCATGATAAATCATAAAAATTTTAATAATTTTATAACTGTATAAAAGTTTTATTTTTTAAAAATATTGTAAAATTAGATAATTTTAAAAGTTGAGGTTTACAGAATAAAGATAATATTTAGCATTAATTTGATACAAGAATATAGGTTCTACTGTATATTTTTAAAAAGTTATCTTGCAGGAAACAGGAGGTAAGTCAATTTATTTTTTTCTAATTATCTGTATATATTTTGTGTTATTTTAAAAAAATTATTTATTGAATTACAAAAACAGGTTTAAATTTTCAAACCTGGTATTGTGTTTCACAAGTTGTAAAAATTTTATTTCAAAATAAACAAAAGTTTTCTGTTTATGATGAATCGAAAAAAGCATGTCAAAATGCACAATTTTTGGCTTCGAAAGGTCCTTTCTCCCCTTAATTAATCAAAATTTATAAAAACATGGAGAACTGAGAGCAAGAAAATGCAAGAATAAACCTACGAGTCAACCACTGAAATCGTGTTTTCAGTTGTTTTCCGCCAAGATATCAATTGCGGTTTAATATGGGAATCGAGATTTAAATATTTCTGGAGTTTTAGCCAAGAACTCGATGAGATGTATGTCTGTGCTGCTGTGTCACGGTTTACAACTTTCGTTTTAAATTTTGAACTGCGAAAATATCGTTAATCTGTAGTTTCTTTTATGCAGTTTAACAATTTCGGAATTTAAAAAAAAGTTCTTCTATTCCAAAAAAAATAGTTAAATTTACTTACTTTTATTTGTGTTAAGTTATGTCGGAAAAACTGCGGAAGAACCGATAAATTCCTTGAACTGCAATCAGCAAAAATGAAAGAAACATGATCATATTCGATACATCTGCATGAACACACGTCTGGACAGTCTGCTTCGATCTGTAATCCATTTCCAAGATCAGATAGCAAACACACATCTCTGTCTGTTGTAAGTAAGTTATTTTTTTTCACCTCATCTAGAAACGGCTGGATGTAGCAGTCACATTTAAAAGGGTTGCCTGTTAAATAAATAAATATATATATATATATATTGCAATTTAGATGAAGTAAATTAAATTTTAAGTTATATTTTAAAAATAATAATGTATAACCACTTGACCCATAACTAGAGATATGAATGTTCATACGCTAATATTTTTATTTTTTGTATTTTGTCAACGACAATAAAATTTATTTTGGATGCGCAATATATTCTGAAAATCATGCAATGCTAAAAGAGCTACATAATAGTACTGAGGAGAATACTTTATTCAAGAACAAAGAAACACGTGATAATCAGACTGAAAGAATAACGCTGTGTCATTTTGACACCAGTCTCCATTTACGATCTGATCCCTTGGGGACGAGGGACAAGTACAGATGCCGTGAAAATTCTGTAAAAGACGCTTATTCCGCAGGGGTTAAACCCTGAACGTTGGAACGATTTTACTAATGGAAAACGATGTCATTAGATATACACACAATACCGGCCATTAAAATTGCTACACCATAAAGGCGACATGCTGCAGACGGGAAATATAAATGACAGAAAGAAGATGCTATGAAATGCAAATAATTAGCTTTTCAGCGCATTCTGACAAAGCAGTTGCCGGTAGCGACACCCACAATGTGTTTAAATGAGGAAATAGTTCAGCCGGTTTCTCACACAGAAATTACATTTGAGCGTTTTTGCCTTGTGAAAAATTGTTTTGATGCCTCGTGTAAGAAGCAGAAATGCGTACCAGCATGTTTCAGACTTTGAATAAAGGTTTAATTGTAGCCTACTGGGATTACGGTTTATCGTATCGCAGTCTTGCTGCTCGTATTGGTCGAGATTCAATGACTGTTCGCAGAATTGGAATCGATGAATTTAGGACGGTAATTCGGAACGCCTTACGGGATCTCAACGGCTCCCTATCATTAGCAGTCGAGAAGACAAACATGTTATCCGTATACCCGTAATGGATAGTGAAACTGTATCACGAGCCCTAATAGTCTAAGAGCTAGCAACGTAAAAAAAACACGTCATTTTATCAAAACTCATTTTTTTATATATTCTTCCCTATTATGGTGTAGTACGTTTGCAGGCGGTCTGGCAGTCCGGAGACGTTGCGTTTACCTGTGGCAAAAGGGGTTGTGCAGGTCAAAAAACTTCAAAATTACATCATTTTATCAAGGCTCATTTTTTTATATGTTCTTCCCCTTAATGATTTAAAATGTTTGCGGGCGGTCTGGCAGTCCAAGATGTTGAGTTTACATGTGGAAGAAGGGGTTGCGGAGGTCAAAAAGCTTCGAAATTACGTCATTTTAGCAGGATTTTTCTTTGTAACACTTGTTTATAAAGTACCTGTACCCAATATGGATAGAATAAGGAAAATTTATTTTTTCACCTTCATGAACACGTTATAGAACTCAAAAAAATATATGACCAATATCCCTGTACTGTTGACTATCAGTATTAAAATTAGCGAGCTTGTAATTATTCTGCTTTAATTTAAAATGATAAAAACAAAAAATGTTTACAAGTGTCTATATAAAGAATCACCTGCCCCTATTTTTGACATCCATGTTCATATTAGCGAAAGGTGGCTCTTTATTGACCTCCTACACAGGATGTACGGAAGACCCAATCTTCCAAGCGATTTTAAAAGAGAGGGGATAAAAATTTTTATCCTAAAGTATTACGGGTGAGGGGGGGGGGGCGCACAGGATATTGGGCACTCCCGAACATGAACTTTTGAGGAGGAAGTGGGTCCTTTTCGGTTGTGACTCTTCGAAGACCCATGCAAAGCACATAGTTGGTTTTGATTAGCTTTATTGCATCTGTCTGTAGAATTTTCTTATGAATCTGAAGATTTACTTGCGTTACTTCTAATGTGGACATAAGATGTCCATATTGGGAATCGGGTGTAGTTTTACTAAATTTTGTAATAAATGAACAAAGAAAATATTTTTAAGCAATACATACAAAAGCAACCGAATATATGTTTCGACACTTTCTAAAACACTTCACTTTTCAATATTTAAACTAATTTTACCATACCTAATAAGAACTTACTTGTAATTCCTAATTAAGAACTTACTTGTAATTACGATCAGCTCATCACGAAACAACAAGTTTCCTTCTAAATGGCGAATTGCGCGCTTTTTTGCACTTTACAGGCTTAATTATCTTTTCAGGCTTAATTATCTTTTCAACAGCTTTTGTTCACGGACATGTAGTGCAATATCTCGATCAAAATTGTTATTTTTAAATATATTAGGGGTGTCCATATTGAGAGCACTGTCCATATTGGCCACAAATACCTCATTAAGTATTTGTGATATCAATGCCAGACCTTACCAATTTCGCTAAGACCCTGCCAGATCCACATTTATAGATAACATATTACTCTTTGGCTATCAGAAAACCTATAATTAATGTGCCAGATACAAATTCGGTGCCAGACGGCTTTGAATATGGCAACGAAAGTGCCTGTTTCAAGAGTGGTTTTTAGTTTTAAAATTATAAGTCATCTTTAGGTCATTTTATCAAGCATAAAAATTACAAGATATTACTCTTCGGCTAGCAGAGAACCTATAATTAATTTGCCAGATATAAATTCGGTTGCAAAGTTAATACCAGACGGTTTTAAATTTGACAACGAAAGTGCCTGTTTCAAGAGTGGTTTATAGTATAAAAATTATAAGTCATGTTTACGTCATTTTATCAAGCATAAAAATGACAAGGTATTACTCTTTGGCTAGCCGAGAACATATAATTAATTTTCCAGACACAAATTCGGTTGCAAAGTTAATGCTACACAGTTTTAAATATGGCGACAAGAGTGTCTGTTTACAAGAGTGGTTTAAGTCGTAAGTTAAAGCCGTCTGGCATTAACTTTGCAACCGAATTTGAATGTGGCAAATTAATTACAAGTTGTCTGATAGCCAAAGAATAATATCTTATCATTTTTATGCTTGATAAAATGACGTAATGATGACTTATAATTTTTTAACTATAAACCACTCTTGAAGAGGGGAACTTTCGTTGCCAAATTTAAAACCGTGTGGCATTCACTTTGCAATCGAATTTATATCTGGCAAATTAATTATAGGTTCTGTGCTAGCCAAAGAGTAATATCTTGTAATTGTTATGCTTGATAAAGTGACGTAAAGATGACTTATAATTTTTAAACTATAAACCACTCTTGAAACTGGCACTTTTGTTGCCATAATTAAAGACATCTGGCATTAACTTTGCAACCGAAATTATGTCTGGCAAATTAATTATAGGTTGTCTGCAAAAGTGTAATAACAAAAGTGTCTAGCAAAAGGGTAATATGTTATCTATAAATGTGGATCTGGCAGGGTCTTAGCGACATTGGTAACGTCTGATAATGGATTAATATCACAAATAGTTAGTAAAAACAAATATTGCAAACAATAATCCTGCTAAAATGACGTAATTTTTATGTTTTTTGACTTGCATACCCCTTCTCTCGCATGTAAACGCGACATCTCCCGACTGAAAGAGCACTCGCAACCGTATTACACCATAAAAGGGAAGAACATATAAAAAAATGAGCCTTGATAAAATGACGTAATTTTGAAGTTTTTTGACCTGTACACCCTTTCTGACACAGGTAAATGCAACGTCTCCAGACTGCCAGACCGCCTGCAAATGTACTACACCATAATAGGGAAGAACATATAAAAAATGAGCCTTGATAAAATCAGGTGACGAAAACGTTGCTAGCTCTATAAGTCAAGAAATAGACTATAAGTCTTTTTCTATTTCTATAGCATTTCTAGACTATAAGTCAAGAAATGCGGTCATTTGCAAGACTAAAAGTGTCTGCACGAACAGTTGGACGATGTTTTCAGCAGCATGGACTCTCAGCTTGGTGACTACGGCTGCGACTTCCCTTGACGCTGCGTCCTAGACAGGAGCTACTTCAATGGTGTGATCAAGGAAGAACCTGGTTGCAAGAATGGCGAG
>CAXHSM010001374.1:0-11000 GCA_964019185.1 Maratus speculifer | reverse complement strand
GAAGATAATGTACAGCTTCTGAAAATGAATAAATAATACTTTATATAGACTTTGTGTTTCACATAAAGTACATTTTAGTGCACCCCAGAAATTCAAACAAGATTCGATGAATAAATTCTTGAAAAAGAATGATCACATTGAAATAACTCACATATGATATTCATCCATAGATCATAATTTAACATAATTATTTTGAATATTATTTCTGAATGAACTATAAAAGCCGCACAATTCAATTTGAAACATGAATATAAAAGTAATAAACCACATCGTATGAGGTTAACAATAAACAATAATAAATATACTTGGCACAGATGTCATACACACTCTACATTGGCGCAATTGCAACAAAATGGCTTTTTTATGCCTCACATGATAACTCAACTATTGTCGTTTATTTATTAATAAATTGTTTATTTATTTTATTTTCCTTTTTAAAATGATATAAATCGTTCTTTTATAGTTATTAATTTTTTTTATCAATTACTATTTCTTTTTTAAAATAATAGAAAATAATTAAAAGTTATACATGTGACTGGTACATGAAAATGAAGTTTTAATCTTATTTTTATCATAAAAAAATCGTATTAATGTGGTGCATATCTGACATCTGTGCCAATTACTTTTTCAATAGTATGAATATTTCAGTATTTTATAAAAATTAGGACCCAGACAAATCCAAGACAGTTAAATCGAAACAATAACAGTTTTCAAATATGTTGAAAATTTTTAGGAGTTATTAACATGTTGATGAAATGAAAAATTTAAATATCACCAGGTTTTTATTCCTTTATGAAATTACAATCAAGAAGGGTGAAACAACATAACACAATTTCTTACAGTTTTATTACTCTTTATTTTTATTAGTACAATGCATTTGGGATCACTAACATTTAAAAAAAAAACTTATTTTTCCTCTTAAAAGTTTTTTCCCCTTTTAAGGAAGTCAGTTTAACAGATAAAAATCTTCATTGTGGAAATTACGTTAAACTTATGTTTTTGTAATACATATAGTAATATTACAAATATTGTAATACATATAGTATATGTATATTAGTAATATATATATATATTTGTAATACGTACTTACAGGCTAATAAATATATATTAAGTAATAACTGAAAATATTGAGAAATGCAAGATTTTTGACATTATATAAAGAAAGATGAAATTACAAGTCTGTCTGTCACACATGATACTTCAGGTTCCTAGCCTGCTGATTTTTAATTTAAATTAGAAAGAAATTTTTAGTTGCTCTTTCATTTCATAACAGCAATATTTGGCAGCAAATTCCATTTCTGAGTACTACAAAACGCTGTAATTTCAATTGTATCAATAATTACATTCAAATTACTGTTTTAAAAAATGCAAACAAAGCAATGATCAGAAATCCGCAAAATTCTAAAATCCGCACAAACTCTGGTCCCAAGTTGTGCGGATTTGAGGGAGTCTACTGTACTACAAAACACTAAAACTCAGTAGCGTAGATATATTTTTTGGCGCCCGGGGCCAGCAAGAAATTTTGCGCCCCCACCCCAATATAGATATATAACAATTTCTCTCAATTTGGCGCCCCTAGGCCTCGGCGCCCGGGGCGGACGCCCCCCTTAGCTACGCCACTGCTAAAACTCCTATATTGATAAATGATTGTTTCTCGGAATGAAGGTTAAATATGGCTGCTGAAAATGAATAATTAATACTTTGCACGTTGTATTTCACAGAAAGCTCATTTTAGTGTATCCCACAAATGGAGGACATTTTAAAGTGAGGCCCAGTGCTAGGATTTTGCGACGTCCTTTCTTTTAAGATACTTAATATAATCTTTTCTCCTATACTGTCAATAGAAAACATGGATTTCATTTATATATTGTGATCCGCGGAGCCAGGGATCGATTCCCTAGCTATTATTAAAGGAATAGCATTTATTTATGTTTGTAAGGGTAATTTTTAGAACTACTTAACCAATTTCAAAATTTTATTGGTGGCAAATTGATGGTGACAGGCGTTCTTACAATACAGGCTATATTTCATGTCAAAACCACTACATTTTCATAACTTAAACCATAAATTTATATTAAAGATTTTCTATTATATTTCTTTTTTTATTAAGGAGAAATTAAAGGTGCAGAAAAAATAATAGTGAAGGTCTTCAATATCATCAAAATGTTACAAATATTGATTGATGATTGTTTATCGGGATGCAGGTTGAATACGGCTGCTGAAAACGAATAAAAAATACTTTGCACCTGGTATTCCACGGGAAGCATATTTTAGCGCATCCCGGAAATTAATATTGGATTCATTGAATAAATTATTGAAAAAGTGTAACCACATTAAAATAAATCTCAAATGACACTCCTCCATAGACCATAATAGAATGTAATTATTTTTAGTGTATTTCTGAACGAACTATAAAAGCCACACAGTACAATTTGAATAGTAAATGTAAAAATAATAAACCATATCTTATGATGTTAACAACAAACATTAATAAATATACTTGGCACAACTGTCATATACGCTCCACATTGCATTTTCGCCGTTCGTAACCGATATATACAAAATAAAAAAAGTGTTAATCGGAATTGAAACTCTTGCTACTACAAAAATTGTACAAGGTTACTCAAGTTGGCATATGCCATCAGGATGATCGAAATATTATTAATTAACGATAGAATTAACAAAGGAAAAAATAATCAGTGGGGTAGCTAGGATGGGTAACACCGGGGGTGGATGTAAATGGTGTCACCCCCCCCCTCCGATCCGTCATATTTTTTCAATCACAATTCAACGCTTTTATATCAAATGACCATAACATTACTTATTTCCCTTTTGTCCACCTGCATTAAAAAAAACTACAGGAGCGACCCATCACCCACCTCATAGTCCGCATAAGTCTATGTAATTGGTGTCTATAATGTAGAAAAAATTCTTTCTTTTAAAATTTGCTTTTGCTACCCACTCGTTTGATAGGTAGGTTTTCGTTCGCAGGAAGATGTCTTTTTTAGGTATTCTATATAAAATTCCACATTCTCAAAGAAAAGGAAACTAACTCTATTGCGACGTGCGCTTAAATTTTAATTTTATTTCAGAATTCCTTTCCAAAATCTTATAAGATTACATTTTTATTTGCAATTAAAGGTTGGGTGTGGTTGGGTCACCCCTTACAGGGTGACACCCGGGGCGGACCACCAACTCCATTCCCCGCTAGCAGCGCCACTGAATTGAATAGAATTTACCGAGTTAAAGAACTTACACTTATCTAAAGCCGAAGTAAGTTTCTTATGATTAGATATTGATATTTTTCAATTATTAATTAAGAAGATAATAATAATGTAATATGGAAATGAAAATGGTCATGCCTGATAAGATAAAAGCACCAATATGGCAACCTTGTAGTACAATTTTTTCTAGTAACTTCCACACGCATGCACAGATTGTTATTTTAGATATATCGGTTAGGAACGGTGAAAATGCCTCCATTTTGGCACGATTGCAACAAACTGGCGATTTTATGCCTCACATGGCAACTCAGCATTTGTTTATTTATTAGTAAAGTATATATTTACCTTTATTTTCCTTTTCAAATTATATAAATTGTTTTGTTCTATAGTTGTTAATTAATTTTTTTAATTGATTATTATTTCTTTTCAGAAAATAATTCAAAATTATATCTGTAAACGGCACATGAAAACAAAGTTTTAATCATACTTTCTTTAGAAAAAATTGTAACAATGTGTTGCATATATGACATCTGTGCCACTTACATTTTTCAATAGCGGAACAATTCAAGTAATTTCCAAAAACTAAACCACCGACAGACCCAAGAGAGTTACATCGAAACAATAAAAGTTTTCAAATAAGTTGGAAAGTTTTCAAATAAGTTGGAAAGTTTTAAGGAAAGATTAACAAGTTGTAGAAATAAAAAAATACAAATATCGTCAGGTTGTTGTTCCTTTATGAAACAACGATCAAGAATGATGAAGTATGAAACACCAATATACAACAATTTTTTTAAAGATGTATCAACTCTTATTTTTATTAATACAATGAATTTGAGATCACAAACATTTTAAAGAAAATTACCTCTCTTCTTAAAAGTTTATAAGGAAGTAAGTTTTACAGAAAAAAATCATTATGGAAATCATGTTTAACTTACGTTTCTGCAATTTAAATATACTCAATCATCAAAAAATCTTATAGACTAATAAATTTCTGTTATGCAATACCTAAATAATTTGAGAAATGCGAGATTTTTTAGATAATATAAAGCAAGATGAAATTACAAATCTGTCTCTCACACATGATACTTTGGGTTCCTAACCTGCTGGTTTTTAATTTAAATTAGAAATAATTTTTTTGTTTCTACTTCATTTCATAATAGCAATATTTGGCAATAAATTCCATAAGTATTACAAAATGCTAAAATTCATATAAACAAGAGGTATTAAAATTCGATTATGGCAAATAATAAATCATGATTGACAAAATGAGCATTTGGATTACTAATTCGAAAAATAAAAAATTCTTAGTCCATAAAAAAAGATTTTTTATTACTATGAAATAAAAATAATAATTAAATCATCATTTGAAAGACAACCCTGCTTAAAGCACCATTTAGAAAGAATTTCTCATAGCATATTTCAAACACGTAATATATATCATCAGTGGAATTAAAAGATGCCTGCTTAAATATCTTTTACAAGAGGATTTCTTGTTCTTATCACATATAATAAAATTTTTTCACTAGTTTGAACTAACAGATGCATGCTTAAAACACACTTTTGAGAGAAATTCTTATTGCATAACTCACATACAAAATTTACTTAACCATATAAATATTGAGAGCTGAATTACAATAAAAAAATATTGTGTATTTCATACAAATATTTCTCCCCAATATGAATTAATGATGTCTGCTTAAATTGCTTTTTTACGAAAAAATTACGTACTTTACACAGAAAAGGTTTCTCATGAGTATGAACTAATAAATGATTGCTTAAATTACTCATTCGATTGAATTTCTTGATGCATATCTCACATACAAACAGTTTCTCGCCAGTATGAATTAAAAAATGTTCGCTTAGATTATTTTTTAGAGAATTTTTCCGGCATATCTCACACTAAAAAAGTTTCCCGCCAGTATGTATTAACAGATGTTTGCTTAAACTAATCTTTTGATTGAATTTCTTGTTACATATTTCACATGCAAAAGGTTTCTCGCCAGAATGAATTAAGAGATGTTTAGCTAAATTACTCTTTTGAGAGAATTTCTTGTTGCATATTTCACATACGAAAGGTTTTTCGCCAGTATGAATTAACAGATGCTTGCTTAAATCACTCTTTACAAAAAATTTCTTGTTGCATATTTCACATACAAAAAGTTTATCACCAGTATGAATTAACAAATGCTTGCTTAAATTGCTCTTTCTTTTGAATTTCATGTTGCATATCTCACATACAAAAGTTTTCTCGTCAGTATGAATTAACAGATGTTTGCTTAAGTCACTCTTACCAAAGAATTTCTTTTTGCATATCTCACACACAAAAGGTTTTTTACCAGTATGAATTAAAACATGTCTGATTAAATGACACTTTTGAGAGAATTTCATGTTGCATATCTCACACGTGAAAGGTTTCTCGCCAGTATGTATTAACAGATGTCTGCTTAAATTAATCTTTTGAGAGAATTGTTTGTTACATATTTCACATACAAAAGGTTTTTCGTCAGTATGAATTAACAGATGTTTGCTTAAATTACCTTTATCAGATAATTTTTTGTTGCATACTTTACAAACAAAAGGTTTCTCACCTTTATGAATTAACAGATGTTTGCTTAAGTCTTTCTTATGAGAGAATTTCTTGTTACATATTTCACACACAAAAATTTTCTCACCAGTATGAATTAAGAAGTGTCTGCTTAAATTACTTTTTTTTAAGAAAATTTCTTGTTGCATATTTCACACACAAAAGGTTTCTCACCAGTATGAATTAACAGATGCTTGCTTAAATTACCTTTATAAGAGAATTTCTTGTTGCAAATCTCACATACTAAAGTTTTCATATGATTGTGCATTAACGGATGAGCAATTAAGTTACATTTAAGAGATAGATTCTTGTCGCATATCTCAAATAGAAGAGATTTTCCTTTTTGTAAATCAGAAGCAGTTTCTCCTAAAAGCTTGTTTAAAGAAGTATTTTCCTCTATATTTCGTTCTTTGAAGATTGAATGAAGGGATGTTCATCAATATTTACAGATACATATATTCTGCAAAAATAGAATTCAGTTAATAATTTTTTATATTTATTGAATTGAAATTTAAGTAAAAATAACTTTATAAAATTTTGTAATCAATATTAAAAACTGATTTCAAATAATATGTTTTAGCAAAATATTTAAAAAAATACAATGGCATTCTAATAATCGTGAAGCTAAAAGTATGTCAGACAATTTTTTTTTATAGATATTGAAGATAAAATTTTTTTTTCTTGTATATCAAAGGGAGTTCTAATGTAGACATGCATTTTGTCTAAATTCCTCCAGTTTTCTGAAATTCTTCGATTTACTATTGCCGATTCAAGCGCTCGAATACGTCATCTGGTGGAGAAAAGATGTAACTTTTTTCTTCAAGATACAGCTGCGAAAGCCCACTGCACTACATGTATTTTAAAATCATTCAGAATAATTATTTTTAAGTGCAATTTCAGATTTTCTGTGACACTTGTGTTCTGTCTTATACAGCAAAGTAAAAGTTATCCGAATTTGAATATTTCAAACTTTTAAATTCATTTACAATAAAGAATTATATTAATGGCACTTTAACATTAGTTAAAAGAAAATTGAAAGAACAATTTTCCTGAACCGGGAGCTGCAAGCAGCGCCTTTATAGGACGTTTTAATTCCCCATTGATGATTATTGGGAAATTCTGCAGCGTTTAATAGAAATTAGATTATAATGGGATAAATTTAACAATATTTTAATCATTTGTGAGCACTTTCATAATCCTCAAAGCTTTGTATAACTAATTATAGATGAAACAAAATGCATTTTTTCTGCGATTTTGGAATATAGCTTTGAATTACATTCTTAAACCTGTCCCTGAAAATTGAACAATGAAATGATTGAAGAGTGTCATTGAATAGAATTACTATAGAAAAAATCTTGTAACATAGTCGGTGGAGAGTATAATAGATAAAATAGAACATCAGATGGGAGGGTAAAAACATACAAATAGTATAGTAAAGGTTCATTAATCCACACAAGTTGAGGCCAGTAGTTGTGTGGTTTATGGAATATTGTGGATTATAAAGCATTGTGCATTGTACGTCACTTTATTATTCCCAGACAGCATTTTAATTCTATAATCAGTATAACATGAAAATGTAAATATGAAACCTAATAATTAATTTAATATGCTATCTCATAAAAGGCCTTTTTTAACTTATTTAAAATTGATAAATATGTGCATTTAAATGAAAATAATTACATATGTTCTGTAGTACAGTTTGTTTTTTACTGTTAAAATAAAAGTACCATTAAAAAAAATCCATATACATTTTGTTTTCAATTTTTTTATAATTTGTTTTAAAAAATCATTTTTGGATCTCCAATTAGTAATTTTGTTAACTGTTTATTTCAGTGTTTACATTAATAAAATAATGCGAATTATAGAAGATTGCGGATTATGGGTGAACAGATTATCAAACCTTGACTGTAATAATTTAATTAAAAAATTTATAAATAGAAGTTTACAGAGGTTAAAAAAAATTATCAAAATAGCAAGCATGAAGAATTTATACTTAAAATGCATCATCTACAAAAAACTTCTAAAAGTGCCTTCTTAAGTGCAAGATTGTAGCATTCACTACGAAAAATGCAGAAATATTAGGTTTAGAATAACTAATTTATTATTCCGACATTGAACCATTACAAAAAACAGGTTAGTCTCAAATATGTTATATTAAAATTTCTTCATATTTCCATGCAAACATTCAAATAAGTGCATTTTCCATAAATAATTTACTACCACGACACACAATTTATATTTAATTAAAGTGAATATGAGAAAAATTCTACAAAAAGCTCTTTATAAAATCGTATAAAGAATTTAATAAGTTATTTTTTTTAATTTTACAAATTAATACTTTAAAAATAATTTTATTGTACACAAAAAAAAAAAAATTCTTAAGTGCATACACTAATTCCCTTTTATTAATGAGAGACAAGTGTAGTTTAGTATCAAACTTTAAAAAATAAACATGGGTATGGACTCATCCTTATAATAGATTTGATAACTCAAATTACACCAGTTAAATTTTACTATAATTAAAATGATAATGGTTAAGGAACTGAAAACAGAAACTTTGTTTTTAGATTAACCTCTTTGGAAAAGTTTTTTATGGGAAGAATTAGGACTAAATGATGTAGAAATTTCTTAAATCGATATATCATACATCCAACATCGCGATTTAGTGCTAATCCAAGATGGAGACATAATACTGTTTAAGTATCTTCTCAAATTTTTCAAGATATCGAGTAACCTTTATTTTTAAATTTTTATAAACATGTATTTTCATGTAGTTTTGATTACTTAATCAACAACAGCACAATATATAGTTGTGGAGTTGATAAACAAGTAGAAATAAGAAATCATTGAGACCAAAAACAAAAAAGTCCAAATTTGTTTAAAAAAAAAAAAAATGATATATTATGAATATGCCACCCATCTATTCAATGATGTAAGTAATTTTTAATTTCCTGTTTAATTTTAAGTTCTTGTATTCTCACATACTTAAAAAACTCTAATGTTTAAAAACTGGCATTATTTATATTTTACTTAATTTCAGTTAATTTGTTTGTTATTCTGGAGCCAAATATATAGGCAAAAAAGTGATAAAATGCCAGATATAGCTTCAATATTTGACTTTGACTACTATTTCTTATTGAATTTTTTTCTGTTTTGTATTTTAAATAAAATCAGTAATAGTTTTTTATTTTATTTTTTGGGATGTTTTTTTTTCATTTTTAATTAATAAAAACTTTCAATAGTTTACAAAGATAGCTTAATATGCTGCGCCAAATGTCAAACATATGCCAAATGGTAACCCTTTTGTCCAAAATAAAAGATTTTTCCATCATAACTTTATAACTAATATACACAGAACAATGTACCATATACGAAATATATCTCGGGCAAAATCTTATGAATGCTTCCTCCCCCAATCCCTCATTCTGTTTAAAAGTCAAGGTCACTACAGAACTCTTATTAAATGTTTTTAAATAATTACATAATAATAATAAATTATATATATATTGAAATATATATTTTGATATAATATATATATTGATATACATATTGAAATATATTATAATATATTTCAATATTATCCAAACATATGAAAATTAATTTTTCATCAATATAATACATAAAAATATAAACAAGAAATGGATGGATTTTGATTTTTACTTTAATATTTTCTTTTTTATTTTGGGAGATAAAAAGGGAATGAATTTTAGCGAGATATTCAATTCACATCACTGGCCTTGAAATTATATGTCAAGCCCGATGCATGACTATTTAAAAATATTTTAACTAATTACAGAATAAACAAAAATATATAATATACATTAAAATATTACCCAAACATGTGAAAACGAATTTTTTATTAAAAGAAAGAATGCATAAAAATAAAAACAGAAATTCGATGAATTTGGATTTTAAATATGAAACTTTATTTTTTCTTCAAACATGAATACTCAATCAGTTTTAGAGAAAAAAAATTAGTTGAAAAATAAAACTATTTCATGTGGATATTGACCAATTGCAGACATACAAAACAATACAGGTCTCCAAGACTATAGTTATTTTTAAAATTTTAATAAATTACAAAATAATAGAAAATAAGAAGCATATATTAAAATGTTACTAAAGCATGTGAAAAATGACTTTTTTGTTGTCAGAATTCATAAAAATATAAACTAAAAGTCGATGAATTTGGATATTAAATCTAAAACTTTATTATAATTTTTAATAATTCAAATCCTAAGTAAATTTCAGGACAACAATTTCGAAACAATGCATGATTCTACTTTAAAATATTTTAATTAATTAAAGAATAATAAAAAATACACATTAAAATATTATTCAAGCATTCTATTAACTTTTCATCAAGAGATTGCATCAGCATATAAATTAAAATTCAATATATTTGGATTTTAACAATTAAACTTTATTTTTACTTTTCAACTTTGAACCATATAAGTTCTTAATTTAAAAAGCATACATTCCAATTGCATAATACAGACAGCCTGCTGGAAACTATTTAGCATCGTTTAATTGTTTGCATCAATAAATCACTTTTTCTAGGATTCAACCGTACTTTCTTAAGGAGGTTAACAACTCAGCTTATAAATCCCCCTTGGTAAAATAAAGTCTCTGGGCATTTCATGCATTGATATTTTAAAATATCTGGTAGGGAAATTAATATTTTGGACTTCTATTTTTTGTATAAACTTCTTTAAAATGTCTGTTTTTCTTAATTTTCAAAAGTATATTCTTAATTTTACATGAAAAGTTAAAAATTTATTCATATTTCGCCAGCTCTTAACCCATAAAACATTAAATAAAGCATAAATTTTAGAAATATTTTGAGAACTAAGAAAACAAACATCCTTTACGAACAGTATACAGAAAGAAAAAATTAAAAATATTAATTTCCCCAAGAGACATTTTAAATATACGAATGTATCTGCCATCATTAGACTTAACGTTATGGAGGAGAACTCCAAAGCTGGGTGACCAAAATTCTTAAGGGAACTCTTCAATCACTTGAATACGCCTGTGCTGTAATGTTAAACCGATATTTTCAATTTTCTCATTTAAATTTGAATATTTAATTTTTTTGCATAATATAGCTAAATTTAATCTTAATGATGGCTATCTTATATATTTTTTTAAAAGATACTTTCAATTTCAAAGCTGGTTTCGAAGTATAAAAT
>CAXHSM010001373.1:0-21370 GCA_964019185.1 Maratus speculifer | reverse complement strand
AGATTGTGACAAAATTATAATTTGTTTTCACAATCTTTTGTAGAAATTTGCATTTTTTTTTTTTTTTTTTTTTTTTTTTTTGAGATGTCATGACAAAGTTTGCATTTACCCCGAGATTTTTTTGACGAAATTAGAACTTTTTTTTCGCAGTTTGACGAAAATTGTGTTTTTCCAGTGATTACTCTGATGAAATTTCTATTTCTGTTTGCAATCCATTGTAGAAATGTATTTTTTTTTTTTTTTTTTTTTTTTTTCCTCTTTATCGCCTTAAAAATTTTTTTTACTATTTTTAGATTTTAAAAAAAATCGCTTTTTTGCAACTTTTTACTGAAAATGGCGATTTTTTTTATACAAACAACTGACAGAATTTTTTTTTGTTTTTTTTTTTTTGGTCAAAATTTGCGATGTTTTTTATTTTTAAATTTTCAGACTAGACACTTTTTTAAAAAAATCTGGGCGTCAAATTTGACTACAGAGAATAATTTTGTAGTTGTCAAATTCATTTCTTTAGTTGCATATTTCTAACGCTGCTTTTCATCGATGTGATTTCTGTTTAACAATCCTTTGATATAATTTGTTCTAGTGATATTTAAGGAGAGGAGGATGTTTTGTTCGAATTTTTAGAAAATTTAAAAAAAATTTTTAATTAAGGAGGGCAGGTTGTTCAGGAAAAACTTAGGGATTTTAGTAGCTTTAAAATTTTTAACTATTTTGGCATTGATGGTCTCTCTGAACCACAAGTCGTTAGTTATCGATAAGGTCTGTGTCCAGTTATTCATCCTATACACATCCAGTGTCCCACTATTATAAGTTTTTTTTATATGTATTTTGCTTGTTTATTTATTGAGTTATTTTTATTACAGGAAAAAACAGTTCATCCAAAAAAGAACAATCAGAAGGAATTCTTTTCACAAATTCGGAGCAAATTTGTTGACAAGAAGGCAGCAATTTGCACAGATTGTGCAAATTTTGAAAGCATCTTAAAGAACAAAAATAGAGAGATCCAGCAATTACAGGAAAAAATTCTCGACCAAGAAAATTTATTGCAAAAAAAGAACGAGAAATACAAGGTTATGAAGCAAAAGTATAAAGAAAAGAAAAGGCAGCTCAGGGAAAAGCAAGAAGAACCGCAAGAAGAAAATAAGATTAAGTTTGGGTCAATAATGATACCGAAACAAAAAGTCTCTCTATGCAGAGCAAATCATTACTCAAAATATGTTGGGGACCTCCTACTTGTTTGTTTTGGTCACGAAACCCTATCTGAAAGTGTCTTGCGGTGCCCCAA
Organism: Maratus speculifer; assembly: GCA_964019185.1. Taxonomy (NCBI): domain Eukaryota; kingdom Metazoa; phylum Arthropoda; class Arachnida; order Araneae; family Salticidae; genus Maratus; species Maratus speculifer. The sequence goes on along the minus strand of CAXHSM010001373.1, from coordinate 20,085 downwards.
CAAAAGGTCTGCAAAGACACATGTACTAGATGAGGAAATTATAAATGACGTAATCTGTCACACCATTGAAAAGTTTGAGCATGTGTCAGTGTCAATGGTCAGAGGAGCAATCAGACAAAAATTAAATACATGCCATAAAGCGAAAAAAATAAAATAATTTTTTCTTCTATGTTTTTATTTTATTTTCATTTTAATGACAACCAAGGTAAGTCTCTTTAATTGTGTATACTGTATATCATTCTCATCAGCTTATATATATTTTATAAAAATATAGAAAATACCAATCAACAGTGATAATATAAAATAGACTAAAATAACTTTTAAAAAGTTTGACTCACTTTAAAAATCTCATACAAACAACATACTATGTTTTTAAAAAAATACTTTTTAAAAGAAATACTTTTTAATATTATTAAATGTGTTGTACTATTAAATATAATAATTATAGAAGGATCATGGGCACATAAAGTATCTGCCTAATTAATCTGCATCTGCTAAAGGATTTGTGCGTTCAAATATCTTTATTATCTATATAAATATATTTGCAATTTAGAAATAGGTATTCAGTATCTTTTAAATTTTAGCTCATTTTACTTCTGTGACATTCTTGTCTATTCTGACATTTTATTATCTGTCGTTTGCAGATATTAAATCCTTAACAGAGAACAGATTGTTAAATTTCTCATTATTTTAAAGCAACAAAATAGACTTTTTTTTTTTTTTTTTCAAATAATCGGCTGGGAAATATTGTGAATTTTTTAAAAGAGTGAATTATTGTATCAATTTTTTTCACATTCCTGATTTATGAGTTATGAGTTAAACATTTTATTCCTACATGTTAAAAAAATTTTCAGCTGTAATTGATTTAAAAAATTCTTCGGATTTTTTTAGGGTCGACGGATATGAATTTTGAAAATTTTTCCTGTGGACAATTGAAGAATTTCATTACTTTTTCTGCTTTTGAAATTGTAGAATTTTTATCATTTTAGATCCTTTTTTTATGGTATTCTGATAAATGTTTATAATAAATAAAAATTTCAAAGAAAGGGGGAAAGAGGGGTGCACATTTCAAGGGGCATAATTTTTCAAGGGATCCAAAGTAGGGCTCTTTTGCTGATATCCCTTTTGTGACATACCATTTGAAAGTCTTGTAACCAATTAATCTTGTTATGCGTCCCACTTTCTCCCCCCCCCCCAAGGGGTCACCTCCCAGGGTGTCCCCTAGTGGGGGTAACCACAGCTAATGGGTACTTCAGGTATTTCGGACAAAGTGTCAAGAGATTACGCAGGTTTTATTACCTTCAGGCAAGCCTAAGGTATTTCGGACAAAGTGTCAAGGGATTACGCAGGTTTTATTACCTTCAGGGAAGCTGAAGGTATTTCGGACAAAAAAATAGAGGGGAAATACAGGTTTTTTACCTTAAGGTAGCTCTCAGGTTTTTTTGTCCGAAATACCTTGGGCTTCCCTGAAGGTTTTTTTTAAAGGTTTTTTGCTGACTTTTTTACCTGGGGCATATTTCACAAACAAAAGGTTTTTCTCCTTTATGCTTCAAAAGATGCCTTTTTAGATCAGTATTCTGAGAAAATCCTTTAGAACATATTTCACAAACAAAAGGTTTTTCTCCTGTATGTATCAAGAGATGCCTTCTTAGATCACAATTTTGAGAAAATCTCTTTGAACATACTTTACAAGCAAAAGGTTTTTCTCCTGTATGAGTCAAGATATGTTTTCTCAAAGTACTTTTAACAGAAAATCCTTTAAAGCATATTTCACAAACAAAAGGTTTTTCTCCTGTATGCGTCAAGAGATGGGATTTTAGATGACTGGTCCGAGAAAATCCTTTGGAACATATTTCACAAGCAAAGGGTTTTTTCCCTGTATGCATCAAGAGATGGCTTCTTAAACTACTATTCCCAGAAAATCTTTTGGAACATACTTCACAAGCAGAAGGTTTTTCTCCTGTATGCGTCAAGAGATGCTTTTTTAAATTACTACTTGTAGGAAATTTCTTGGAGCATACTTCACAAGCAACAGGTTTTTCTCCTGTATGAGTCAAACGATGTCTTCTTAAGTCACAATTCTGAGAAAATCCTTTAGAACATATTTCGCAAGCAAAGGGTTTTTCTCTTGTATCAATCAAGAGATGCCTTCTTAAACAACTATTCTGAGAAAATCTTTTGGAACAGACAGATGGGATTTTAGATGACTGGTCCGAGAAAAACCTTCGGAACATATATCACAAACAAAAGGCTTTTCTCCTGTATGTATCAAGAGATGCCTTCTTAGATCACTATTCTGAGAAAATCCTTTGGAACATATTTCACAAACAAAAGGTTTTTCTCTTGTATGCGTTAAGAGATGCTTTTCTAAATTACTACTTGTAGAAAATTCCTTGGGACATACTTCACAAGCAGAAGGTTTTTCTCTTGTATGAGTCAAGATATGTTTTCTCAAAGTGCTTTTATTAGAAAATCCTTTAAAGCATATTTCACAAATAAAAAGTTTTTCTCCTGTATGCGCCAAGAGATGGGTTCTTAGAGTACTCTTCCTTGAAAGTGTTTTAGAACACACTTGACAAATAAAAAAATTTTCTCCTTTATCAGTTGAGGATTGTCTTTCTTTATCTCCATTTCGAGGAATAATGTGCTGGTCACTGGAGCAAGAACTTTTGTTTGCAATCGATGACATTTTTAGGTGCGAAAAAGTTTTATCTTAGATGATAACAGAAATTTATACGAAGAATCACTATTTATAAGATTTTTGCCATTTTCATCCAAGGAAATGAACTTCAGCAAAGAAGTTTTATCTGCCTTTAAATCTGAAAACAGAAATAAAAGTAATAAACATTTTTATATAAACTGCAATAATTTTTTACTGTTAATTAAATATCAGTTTAAAAAATTCATTTGTTTAAACGGCACAAAATTCATTCATTAAATTATCCCGTTATATATTCTTAGGCATGTGACTTGACTCGAGTGCAGATACATATGTGTGTCTCTAAGTAGAAATGTTAATCTTGTTCCACCTAAGGAACTAAGAAAGATTAGGAAGAAAGACGAAGCCTGTTTCCCATTAGATACAGGATCGATGCCAACAGATTTCTGCGAGGTTCGCCTATATCCCAACATTCCGTGAGCATGGCAATAGTTTGGTGCGCTTTATCGCGACGGGTTTTAAGTGACAGGTGCTGCTACAGCGGGAGGTAAATCCGGTAAAACACATGCCAAGTTATCGCCAATCGCCAATACCAGCCGGATTGCCGGCAGTTTCAGAGTAACATCTATCCCAGAATTCTCGGCTTTCTTCGAAGCTGATTGTTGACCGGCATTCTTTCCGATTCCACCAACATCATTCTCACGATTTTATGATATAGGGGGGCTGCACATATACAACGTTACTACTTTTGGGAGGGATGAGGGGTACCTTGCACTTGACATTGTGAGATATCTCTAGGGGGAGAGGGATTCTTCTTTTGATATCAATATCATTTTCTATCCAACCACTTTTGTGATGTGACACACAAAATCTCTTAAAAGTTGTGGATTTAAAAATGAAAATTTCAGAACTGTTTTTAAAGTAACAACTACTAAACTGTTGAACAAATTCCTGCAAAATTCACAATTTTTTTAATATTTTGCATGCATGCATTTAATATCATTTGGAATTGCTAGAAAACCTTGCCGGCCAGCAGAATGCACTTGAAAACTGTTTTGACAAAATTTATGCAACTACGAAAATAGTTGATTCCTTTTACCTCAGTATATTTTGTTCTATAGAATTAAGAAATATATACAAGTAAACAATGAAACATTCAGTTCAAATATAGGGACAAAATTTGACTTTTTTAGTTTTATTGCAATTCCATACATATTTTAATTTGTAATTTTTGTTAATATTATTGAATTCATGTTTTTTTTTTCATGAAGGAAGGTCAAATTTATTTCTGAGAAAATTTAACATATTGCTGTTATCATTCGTAATCACAATCCTCTTACCAAATATATTTATGTATTAATCAATGGCGGATCTAAGAGAGGGGGGGGCGATGAAGCGATCGCCCCCCTTGAGTCCAAAAAAGGATCTGCAGAACGACATTAGTTGTCCGCATGGAAAAATTGTTGGTCCCAAACTCGAGACCGGCGCGACCCGACCTGGGTCGCGACAACTTTAATTTATTATACTGGGACTGACAAGGAAGGTCTCCATACGGGCATACTCAGAAAAAGCTGAAAAAATTACAGAATGTTCTTCTCATATAGTTATATATGTTTATAAAAAACATTTCGGCGGAACCTCCTTATAACGTCCATAAAAAAATAATAAAAATTTTGTTTATTTGGCGATTTATCTCCGGTTGGCGAAAAAACGAAATTTTGAAAAATGCGCTTTTACACTTCGAATACTTTTTAAAGAAAAAACTTTCTATGTTCAATTTATTTAAATAAGTTTAGTTTAAGTAATTTTAGTTTTGAATTTTTACTTTACTTTAAGTGTAATTTTGTCATATACGTTTATATGTACTTATAACAAAATTAAATTAATATATTTTATCATTTAAAACACAATTTAAATTGATTAAAATTGTTCCAAATTGAAAAATACACTGTTAAAAATCTGCTGCATTTTGTTGCAACGCCCTCCCTTGCTTGTATAGAAAACGGTTACTTGGCCGTGAAATTTAGCTTTCTCATTGGTTGGAATAGAGATATTATATACAAGCGGTGGAGTGCGTTGCAACAAAATGCAGCAGATTTTTAACAGTGTATGACACGGTCAATTCACGGTGCTATGGAGCATTCTCATTGGTCAGAAGAGAGATATTCTATGAAAGAGCGGAGTGACGTTGCAGTAAATGCTGCAGATTTTTAACAGTGAAGTCAATTAAAATCAATTTTCAGATTCGTTAAAATCGTCTGCTTTTGGCGAGGAAATTCACTGCTCGCCAAATCCCGCGTAGCTTTCAGCTTTTCACGCCAATTATTCCAAACTATTTTATTTTTTTACATATCTAATAATGAAATTCCGCCGCTAATTTTCACTGATCCTTTATTACCTACATGAGTAGTTTAATTCGTATTTTTTTCAAAAAATTCTGAGTATGCCCCCAATGGAGACCTTCCTTGTGAGTCAGATCTTCACACTTTAAGATCCCGGTCGGGTCAGGGCTTATTTTTTTCTGCAGAACTGGACCGAACAGCACCGTTTTTTCCATGTCGTGTTTGGCGTGAACTTTCTTCCTTCTAAAGGTAAACACTAGAGATGAGACGGGCTCGGGCTCTATTTTTATTCTAGTCTTCGGGCTCGGGCAGGCCCGGGCTCATTTTTCCTGAAGCCGGAAAATTATATTTATTCATGTGTAGACAAGAGTGAAAGAACTTTTTCCACTTAAAATTGCCTACTTATTTCTTTTCAACTCATTTTAATTCTTTTTTTTTTAATGACGGGGGAACTGAATGCTTGATTATTTACTGAAGTATTTCATTGCTGTTTCAAATGAAAATTTGCAATAATTACAGATTTATATCTACAGAATTTCCGGCGATGATCTATTGTATGGCGCCAATCAAAAGAAACAACAATGCATTAGCTTTGAGTTTGCTTTTCGTTAGCTAGATTTTTTAATGGAATCATTTATTTATTTATTATTTAGTTACATAACGCCAAGGTAATATTTTCTTCTGTTTTTAATAGAATCGAATTAGCTCGAGGTTTGCAAATTATTTAATCTTTGATTGTGCATGAATTTTAGTCGTTTTTCATATGAAAATAACTTTAGCGATTATTATATGTATTTGTCATCATGAACATTGCTTATGCTGGGGATGCTGTTCTTTTTCGAAGTCTCTTTTCTAAGTAAGTAAATATGATTACCATGGTATTCCGATAGAAAGCAATCGATCAGTTTTTCCCCTTTTTCTATCAAAGCATCGGACCTATAAAATAATAATATCGATTTTTTTTTAAATTTACGTTTTCAGGTACTTGTCAATCACAGAAGATTGTTATGAGAAAAGAAACGATTATAATGAAAATGTACAAAAAAAGTTGAAGAATCGGTGTCGAACGGTTGTTCGATTCGCCAGCTTACAAATAGTAATTTCTGTAAATTTCATGCATTTATTCATTAAACATAAACGTGTCCATCAAATTTGTTTGTTAAAGGACAAAAAAATATAAGAATCCTTTTAAGTATGAAGTATATTTTAATTTTATACGGATTTTGATAAAATTGAATTTAAATTTTCATTTAAAAATTAACTCTATATGCAACAAGTTTTTAGAAATGAGATATTACTTTTCAAACAATTTTTAAATATCAAACAATTTTGTTTTGTATAATTTTGGTATCGGGCTCGGGCTCTGATGACAAAATATTATTCGGGCTCGGATTTAAAATCGTTGGGCTCGGGCCTCGAAAAATGAGTCCGAACTCATCTCACATGGGCCAAAATTTTTAAGCCAAGGTTCCGTTTGGTATAAAGGATAAACCCTCGATCTGGGATCGAAACAGCTCGATGCTGCGCCGTATTTTGACCAACAAAGTGCGGGGGGAAGGTCCGAAGTCCCCTCCTTTGTGCTAATTGTCACCTCCCCCATGGACTAAGAAATGATTTACAAAGTGACATCATGCATCCTCACGAGAAATAACGTAGGCGAAGCTCGAGGCCGATACGGCCGGGCACGGGTCGCGCCAGTTTAAGTCCACGAGATTTGGACTGGGTAAGTTTTTCTCGTTTTGAGTCGTGTCGTGTCCTGATCTTGCTTTTTTTGTAGATTTACGTAGGGATAGGTTTCTTTTTCTTCGAGATCGAGCCTGGTCTGGATTTCTTTTTCCTTGAAGTTTGCAGTGAACAAAATTTCCAGGTCGTGGTTCGACCCGGAATAAAAGCTAAATATTTGGTCCGTCTCTGATCTAGATAGTATGATAAACATTATTGGCCCGACCGCAACCCTTGCAGATAAGCGTTCAGTACGCCTCTGATCTATATAGTGTGATAAACATTACTTACTGTGCACGCCTCTAAATTCTTTCCCAGGAGCCCAAGTTGGGTTGGAAACTTTCTAACATGTTAAACGTAAAAATTATTAAACAGGGAAAAGCGAATAAATTTCATGAAATAGCCTCAAATAAGGGCAAACTTTGTTCAAAAACGCGAATTTCGTCATAGGGTTGTGAAAGAAACACGAATTTCATCAAAAGGTCGCAAAAAAACCCTCAAATTTTATGAAAGGATCACGGAGAAAAACGTGAATTTTCAAAGGATCACGTTCACGGATAAAAGCGAATTTCGTTAAAGGATCGCGGAAAAAACGCAAATTTCGTTAAAGGATCACCATCAAAACTGGGTCAGCCATTCTCTCAAGAGTAAAAACCGAATCTGTAACTAACTGAAATCCGAAATGTATGGCAATCTAATCTGCCCCGATGCGCTAGACACAATAAAAAGTAAAACTCAACCCGACCAATAGCAAAATATAGTTGTTAACCGGACCCAGACCAGACCCGAAGGCCTGCAGCAAACAGAAGTTAACCGAATCGAAGCGCGACCCAGAGTAAAAAGTAAAAATTAACCCAACTAGCAGCAAAAAATAGAAGTCAACCGGACATCAAATTTTGTAAAATGATCGCGGAGAAAACGCGAATTTCTTCAAAGATTTGTGAAACAGAAGCACATTTCACTTAAAGATTCCGAAAAAAAGAAACATTTTATCAAAGGACATACCCCAATCAAAATCGGGTTCCTTCTCCCAAAAGTAAAACCTAAATCCTAAACTGTCCCAAATGCGCTGCGCACAGCTGAAAAATAAAAGTCAACTCGACCAACAACAAAATTTAGTAGCCGACCGGATCCGAACCACACGCAAAAGCAAAAAATCAGAAATTAACTCGACCCTAGCAAAGAATAAAAGTCCATTGGAACCAAACACGACCCAAGTAAAAATTAACCCGACCAGAAGCAAAAAATGGAAGCTGACCGGACCCAAACCCGACCCACAGCAAAAAAAAGATGAAACACGACTCGCATTAAACAAATGAGCTCCAATCCGTGCATCAGACTTGAGTTTCCAAATTTCTAAAATCGCCCCCTCCTTGAAAACTCTCCAGATCCGTCGTTGGTATTAATCAAGCTTTTCTAGTTATTAAGTCTGGCTAAACCTGAAATGAAATTCCTTATTTGATGATTTTCATGTAAATTAATAATATACCTATATAACGCAAGTTTCACTGAATAATTTAGGAAAAATACATTTCATCATTATGATGAATATATAATCATACATTATTAATTATCAACTTGACCTTCGCTATTAATATTTTAATCATTTTAAAGAAATATGTAAATTTTTTTTCTTTTACTTGATTACCTAACAATTCACTCACAAGTGGCAAGTAAAATGATGCATTTCCCCAGCCTTGGGTATATACATTTTTATCAGCAGGTTTTATCCATTTTGTCCAATCAGAACATAAAGTTATGTATAATTTTTATTGCACTCTTTATTTGTACAATACATGAAATTTATACAAGAAATATCTTTATTTGCGAAATCATAAAGCTGTCAGGGAGTGATTATCTGGTTCTCATAGGGTCTTTGTAAGGTCACTTTTGTAGCAAGTCCCTTGACAGTTCTTCCTAGATTACCACAGCAACTTTTCACATGTGATGTGGCAAAAAAATATCACGGAGCATCAATACCAAAGTCAGTTTTGAGCAAGCATATGTTTAAGAAGTTCTTTTTTTATATACTGAACAGCACATCTACCCGAAAAATAAAACATTTTATTGATTTTGAGGATTTCTTTTAAATGCAGCAATAAGATGTGGGTTTGGAACAAATTAAAGGCCAAAGTGTTGTGCTTTAAACATTCTGAAATGAATACTTAATTGAGTTGCTCAAGAATGTTGCTATCTGTCTTATACTATACTATAAAAGGATGAATAGTAACTTGGGTCCAATGATAGGACTGTCCCTCATCTTTTATGACAAAAGCACAATTTTCAGAAAAATCGCAAATTATCAAATTTTCTCCTCTTTTTTTAAATTCAATTTAAAGTAAATAAAAAAAGAAAAATCTTAATAAAACATCATTTTTTTATTCAAACAAAGATTTTAATGATGTTTTAAAATTTTATAGTTTTTACTGTTTCGCACCAAATTCAACTTATATTCTTTAAAGTAAGTATCTAAGAGTAGAAATATAGAACTCCTTATTTAAAGGTATAAGGAGCCAGTGACTTGAAAAGTTTCAATAAACTTTTTCATTAAAAAATTAATAGTTCGAAATTGCATCAATTCTATATCTTGAAATTTTGCATATTTGTAGCCAAAAAATAAAAGACTAATAATTTTATTTTTGAAAAAAAAATAATAAAAAATGGTGTTTAAAAAAAATAATAAACAAGTTGAATGTAGATACTGCCATTGCAGAATTCAGTTTCTCCTCCGATTAGAAAAAAAAAAAATTAAAAATCGATAGAGGTTTTTTAGAAGGGCGACCCCGTTTAGAATGCAATGAACTAACTTCATTTTTCTTGTGTTTATCAATATAATAGCAAACAGAACAACGTGAAATACCCAGTTGATTAGCAATTTTTCTCTGAGACTTTGGAATTGCGGAATAATAAAGAGATACAATTTGACGTGCAACTTCTTCATTGACTAGATTCATCAAAAACGGATTTTTTCTTTAGTTTAAACGCTTTTTTATAGACTCTGGGAAAAAGGAAATGCATTTTAACAATAAAACGAGTGGAATCCCGTCGAATTCGACAAATGAAATGTTTAAAAAACCCGATCGATTTGGCTTAAAAAAAGGAAAAAGTAATTACATTATTGAATCAATATATAATAAACTTAATCCAAACTTAATGTCAAGTTTTCCAGTTACAATTTTGCATGCAAATATTTACACATCTTCAGTTAAAATTGTAATCTGAGTGCCGGCGAAATCCAGACATTTTTTTTATATGCTCTACAGAAAAACAGATTTATTAAAAAAAAAACTAATTTCATTTTTACTATGACATTATTTTCATTAACAGAAGTCATCTGAAAGTAAAATCTCAATCTCAGTGTCCATAATAAAAAGAAATATTGAAATGTAATATCGTTATGAGTAAAAATGCGATGTTTTAAATAATGACGTCATTTTCTCTTCAAATGTTTTTTAAAAATTACTGTTATTAGTAATATGAAAAAGGCGTCCGAAATAATATTGTAAATTCATTTTATCTGGTTGCTGAATGCCATCATTTTCCTCATTTGAAATATTTCTTACTTTGCTTTACACATTAATTTTTTTATCAGAAATTACTTTCTATTAATTTATTTACAATATTAATATTATTTCTCAGTAAATATTTTTTTATCTCAACTAGTGCATAATTATATGCAATCATTTTATTGTGGTTAAATTTTACGAAAACAATTAACTTTTTTCTTTTAAATGCGAGGACATGTTCACTGATGAATTAAAGTTTCTGACTTGTGGAAAGTAATAATGGAAAATAAATTTTTATTATTGCGAGAAAAGCTAAACTAAGTTGCCACCATTTTGAAGAAATATCGTAAAAAAGCATTTAAAATTAAAAATTAAATATAAAAATGGAAATAAATTAAAAAATAGCTAAAATGGGCACAGCTACAAATAAATAGCTTTCATTTAAAAAAATAATTATCAAAATCGGTTCAGTAGAAAATTCAGGCCTGATGACACGACATTTTTAGCTTGTCTGAAAAAAATAGCATCGGGGGCTAAAAAATTTTGAAAATTTATTTTATTCAAAATAGTTTGTATTGCATATCATATTAAAGCCCATAAAAAGAGCTTTCAAATAAGATATAACTAAACTCTCTGGCCCATTTTATTAAAGAATTCTAGGGGATTTTGTGTTTGAGAATTTGATTAAATGTGATCTTTTTAGCAAAATTTAAAATTCTGTTTGAAAAAAAAAAAAAAAAAAAAAAAAAAAAAATAGATTTTTTATATTTTCCATTGATACAAGTTATAAACCAAGAATTACAGAAATCTGAAATGTCAAGGTCCAAAAATTGCATTTTTTTTTCATTCATTTGACATGGAATGAGCCAATATCGATAAACTCTCAAATTTCTCTTAGTTTAGGTTTATCCAGAACCCGATGCCACACCCACAAACAGTTTCATTTCCATCTTCTTCACTTGAGCCACCTGCAAAAGATTTAAATACTGAAACTGCCATTTCTTTCTTCTGCGAACATTTCATTTTTTCTAATCTTTTTTTTTTTTTTTGAGATTTTTCTTTTTATCAGCAATCAAATGGTTTCCAGAAAATATCTATGTTAATACTGACCATCGATCATAGTTTCCAATCTTTTTGCTGTTCTAGCAAGATAATTCTATCTACAACTAATATGGCTTAAGCTTTGGCATAAGCACTATCAAAACAATTATCTAGTTTTTTAGAAAATGCATCATGCTATCTAGCTTTATGATTGGGTGTTTTGCATCCTTTCGTTTTTCTTTCACATTTTCTATTTTTCAAATAATTCCTTTGATTTTTTTATGAGAGTGTTTGGGATCTGGCATAGGAATTCTGGTCTTCACAAAAAACTGTTATTTCTGCTATTGTGACCAGTGTTGTAATCGTAAAATTATCACAAAGTATACGGTATATGCTGAAGTCATGCCCGTTCATAAATAGGGTATACACTAAGGCTTTATTTGAGAAACAGAGAATATACAGAGCTTCTTACTCCCTAACAGCCCAGCAAAAGGGCAAAATTGTAGTTTTTTTTTTCTCTGTAATTTTTTATAAAATTAAAAAAATATCTCCAACATGATTTAATTTTTTTAACATACGCAGAATGTAACATAGGCAGATGTAAGCCTCAGAATATTAACCATAGCTTAATTTCTTAAACTTGGATCTAGAATTATGTAATTTTAAATAATGCTTATTATTGCAATGAAACTTGCAGTTTAGTGAATGATAATAAATTTAGTGAATGAAAATAATATAGCTATAACTAACAGTTTGCGGAGGTGAGAAGGTTAAAAAAATCCAGAAAGTATAGAGCATATACCTTCGTATACTCTCCCTCCACTTGTTAGTGACCTTGCACCCATCTTGCACTATAGCTTTCACTTTATTACGGTGATAACAGAATAATCTTGATGACTTGAAGGTAATTTGTTGCCAGTCATTTTAGAATTTAACATTATTGTTTTTAAGAATCTTGTTCTCATAGTTTTATTCAACTTTTAAACAAAAAAATTAATTATTAAAGATTGATTAATTAAATTTAAAAAATACTTAACTGTAGACGAATGAAGCACAGAGCAAATTCAGCAATAAAATAGTTGCAATTGAGTAAAGATATAAAATAAAGAAATCATTTGTTGCTGATTTCAGTTAAGACTAAAATAATATAGCTATAACTAAATCTAACTCAATAAAAAATTTGCCCTTTTGGGTCTGATGTACAATTAACAATATATGTCTTTTAATTTAGCATAATTTTGATTTAACAAATACTTTTGTTATTGGTTACATATAGTAATATTAGTATGTGTCTATGAATTTTTCTATATGACTTCATTAACGTTTAGACATTTAGTAATAATAATAATAACATTTAGTGATAATAATTCTCCTTGCACCGGTTTCGATTATTTTATCTTAAACATACATTGGAGTCTTTAAATGTACGTTACTTTCCCAAAAGAATCGTGTAATAAAACATAAACAAGCATTCGAAAGTTGTAACATCAATTGAATATTATTGCAATGTAACATTTAAACATCTCCAAAAACTCTTCCTTAGCCTATTGTCATATGAATATGAATTAAATAATACTGAAAACAACATTCGTTAAATTCGTTCGAAACATTCGTTAAATTCGTCGTTAAGTTCGAAATATTTATTAAATTCTAATTGTTTATTTAAATACCTAGAGTTAATGTTATTAATATAAAACTATGTTTTTCGAAAAAAAAAACTCAACTAGGTTAAAACTAACAATAAGCAAAACGACGATTTAAAAAATAAAATTTATTTAACAAACTTATTAACCTAATCTAGTACGCCAAAAAAAAAAAAAATATATATATATATATATATATATATATGAATAGGTGCTGCTGGTTCTGTCACAGAGAGTGCAGGTGACAGACACTGGCCATTTTTATATCAGCAATATCATCTTTAGATAATTAGCTTAATTATTATATAAATACAGATACTTTTATGGATCTTCGATTGTAGATAAGTAACTTTTCAATACATTAATATTGGCATTAGTGATTTTTTTTTTCAAGTTAAAGAAGAAGAAAACAACAAAAGTACCCTAAATTAGGAAACTTACTCTTACTTGCGATACCTGTAAATATTATTTGTTAATGATAAAATTTTGCAAGAATGGTTTTTAGATGTAATGGAATGAATTTAAAAGGTGAGAGTAATAAATTTTAAATCTTTTAAAATAAGGACCAGCCTACTCAAGAGCTGAATACAAATTAAAAAGCAAGAAATCCATACATGATTAAACTGCAGACATAACTGCGATAGGGATTTTTTAGTTCGAAAAGGCACAAGTATTTCAAATGCTATTTGTGAAAGCTCTAGTGTAACAGACGATCAGTTACAAAAATTAATAAATCCCTATATGCACACCTAAAACATCTTTTAATTAGATGGAATTTGTATAAGTAGAAAAAATCATTTAGTGTCGCTGATAAATTAATTATATTTTATGTTTCATTAAAAAACAAAAAAGTTTAGTGAGAGGCACAAAACCAACTCTGGCAACCCTTATGAATAATTAATAATCATGTACATGTACTTATCTATATTATGCATTCACCACAAAAAAATTGGACATTTTTGTTTTTAGCTGAAAACAGGAAGTTTGCCAAAATTAATTTTTGTTTTCAATTTCTGTCTTAAAAACCTATTTTAGTCAATCTTTAATATGAAGTACAGTCAAAGCTTTATTATCAGCACCAAAGTGTGTGTGGATTTTAGAGTATTATGGATTATGCGTCATTTTATTATTTCTAGACAACATTTTAAATCTATAATCAGTATAATATAAAATATAATAATAATTTTAATATGCTATCGCAAAAAATTAAGTTTTAAAGTTATTTTATTAAAAATTATATATATATGTGCATTTAAATAAAAATATTTACATAGTAATAATTCAGTGTATGAGATTTATTTTTAAGAAATATTTTCAGCAAGAAAGATTAACAAAACTGAGAATAATTTATGCACATAAAATAATTAATACAAAGAAAACGAAATGAAAATTATTAATAGGAAAGTATGAAATGATTTCATTAAGTATGAAAGAATGATTAAAATTACAAATGGAAAAAGTATTAGTAAACTATTATTAAATCGTATTATAAATATTATTTAAGAAGTCTTGTTTAATCAAAATACAGTCACAGCAAAATAAAAAAAAAAAAATCTTGGCATTTGCGATTTCAGACGTTTTGTCAAATATCAAGAAAAATACATGAGGAAGGAAGGACTCTGAAACTCCAGATGTATAAACAAAATAGTACGGGTCATATATTTTCAAGAAAATTTTTTCCAAAATCCAATAGGGGACCGCCAACAAATTGAAAAAAAAAACGAATATATTTTGAACAACCCTGTCAAAACTAATGTAGCAAAATCGTTCACAGTGTGTATTATGATTATAGTTTATGGAAATAAACTGTGTTCATTTTTATGCTGATAGCATGCATACTCGTATAGAAATTAAGGTTTTTATAAAAAAGGTCCCAAATTTTGCCAAGTGTTTTGCTTATAATTTACAGAGTTCTTAATAAAAAACAATGTTTTTTTCAGAAAATATGAGAAATAACATTGTTCATAATACTCTGTAATCAAAATTAAAAAATATTAATAATTGTATGAAAAATGAGCAGGTTGACTAAATAAATGTTCACTGCGCATGCACCAACTCTATAAAAATTTCATTTGCATATTGTGTTAGCTAAATGTATAGGGAAACTTTTGTTTAAAGGTGTATTTCATTTCAAACTGCTTATTTTCCGATTAGTTTTTGCTCTCAAATACACCAAACTTTCAAAATCTCTTATTTCGAAAGTATACAAGGTGCCGTGATTAACGGTTCTTTGATAAATGCAGAAAATATTGCAAAAAAGCAATCAAAAACGGCATTTCGAACCAATTTTTCCCAAGCGGGAGTTCTGGGAACGAAAAAAAAGGGTCATAATGATAAGGTAATTGTTTATAAATCAAATTCTAAAGAACTGAGCGTAAAAAGACATCACACGGCACCTCATACGTTCCTTCAAGAATCCCCTCAGCAAGTTTCATGTTTCGACTTTTAAAAATGTGTCTGAAATTGTATCGGTAAATTTCGAGTTGTTAAAGGTGGAAGAGCGTTTTTTGAATACACCCTTAAGTTTCAAAATCATACCTTGAAAATTCTGGAAATTATCGTCGATAGAATAAGGTAAAAATCCGTTATTCCCAAAATGAAACAAAAAGATGAGGAGCTGTATCCAAATACAGCAGAGGACCTATTATCCGGAATCATCGGGACCGAGGGCTTTCCGGATTTCGGGTCCGTCCAAGACTCGACACTCTCCCCCCCCTTCAAAAAAAAACAAAAAAAAAACAAGGAATATAGCACTGCCATCTATAATATGAATGAAAAGTGTGTTGTATGAGAAGTCTGTGGAAAAAACACTAGCTACAATTTTGACTCTTGTACTATAGTACAAAGTCTCAAATCCGGACATCCAAAATTCAGAGCTCTTCAAAATCCGGACGTTTTACCAACTGGCTTTTTATATATATATATATACCGTAAAATACCGTTAATCCACCCCCCCAAAGGTGACGAAAAATCGTAAAATAATTAGAGGGGGGCGCTTACACGGGATTTTTCCGCGATCGTTTCACAAAATTTGAATTTTTTGCGAGATATCTGCAGGATTTTTTCGCGATATTTAACGAGATTTGCAGGGTTTTATCGCGATATTTGACGAAATTTGCAGGGTTTTATAGCGATATTTGACGAATTTGCAGTTTTTTCGCTGTACTTGAAAAAATTTGCGTTTTTTATGGGCATGAATCATGATGAAATGAATGATTCATGAATCTTTGAATGACTTTTGAATTTTGATACTTGAAGCAATACTTGAAAAAATTTGCGTTTTTTTTTTCTTTAAAAAAACGTAAATTCTGTCGAAAAAATGCAGAAAAAAGGTGAATTTTGAAAAAAAAGCCAAAAAAGCATGAAATCTTAAAAAATTTCGAAAAAACGCACATTTGATCAAAGATTCATGATTCGTTCATTTCATCATGATTCACCTCGTTCTCAATCTTCTTCATTTCCGGATTTCGGAATTCCGGATAATAGGTCCTCTACTGTATAGTAGTACATGCAGTATTATATAGACACTAATCAATGGAATATGGATACAGCCCCTCATTTTTTGTTTTAAAATATTTAATATTTAATGCTATGTTTTGGTGTATCATTTCAATTTTATTGCTTATTTCTTCTATTAAATTGATGTTTATTTTGCACTAGGGCAAAAAACGCATTTTGTATGTTATTATATTGCCTTGAAAAATATTTTTAACAGACCTCCAAAATCCAAAATTGCAGTAGCCTTGTCAATTTCAGATTTTAGAGGTTCATCTGTATATAAATGATAATTTTATTTTTTATGTTTTATTCACCTTAAATATTAAAACTAATAATATTACAAAATTTAAAAAAAAAAAAACTTTATTATAAGCCTTTCCTTGAAGATATAAGTAAAACTTTTCTTTTAAAGGGGGGGTGGGCTTACAATTGGGATTTTATGTGGTTGGTAAACACAAGCTTCATATCAAATGTATTTCACATATGGTTTAGTGAACCATTATTTTATTTTCATATACATATGACGAAAAATAGGAATGCCAAATGTTGGGATATTCCATAATTAACACGTTCGCTGCCGCTTATGTAAAGATGTGATGATAGTTAATTCTGCACTGTAGAAGTGGGTTTTTTTTCCAGAAGCCGATTTCCTTTTTATAACAAAGAATTAGTGAAAGATTTTCCCGCGCCAGTGCGTGATAGCCATTGGACATCACCCAACATCACACACTGACGCGTGAGTGGCCCCTCAACTTTGCCGCCATATCACACGCTGGCATGTGACTGGCAGTGAATGTGTTAAATAATTTTATAATTTAGTGATTTTAATAACTTTGTATTTTCATAAAAATTGTTAACTGGTTAAAAATAAAGATAAAATGCTATTTTGTACAAAAGACCATGTTAGAAATAGATGAAAAAAATTTGATTGGATCAAAAATTATATCGATATCAAAAGACAATACCCCCCCCCCTTCCCTCTAGAGATATCTTATGATATAATATGCCAGTTCCCCCTCCCCTTAAAATAATAAAGTTATATTTGCACAGACCCTAAGATTTGTGATATAATGACAAATACTAGTGTAACGTATTTTCCTGCGGATTATCTGTTAAAAAAACCTTGAAAATTTCAGGTGCAGATAATCTGATGAAATTTTTTTCAAGTTGAACTGATTTCCCATTTCTACCGGCAATTATAAAATGTAAACATATCAAATGATTGACTGTTTGGGAAACCGCTCGCGGAGCTGCTTGTGATTGGTTCACATATGATGTGAACTATCTAGAGGGAGTGGCCTCCGATTTTTAAAGAATATTTGTCTAGTCTTTTTGCAACATGCTTTTATGAAGAATACAGAGTTTCTCAGCTCATCTTGATCAAAAATTGCAATCTAATCATTTGTTAGCTGAATCTTCTTTTATTTGTCACGTGGAAAAAGAATTTTGCTTAAATTACACAGCTGAATTTAGCTGGATGTAATAGAAAAGGCAGAAGATGTAATAAATCGAATTTAATCGAATGTTCGATTATGGCAAAAGAAAGAGGAAAAAAATATTATTCACAGAATAAGAGTATATTACTTATTTTATTATTAAATACTAAAAATTATTAGTAGTAAATAATATTTTTATCTGTTATAATTAAACAATTATCAAATATTATTGGAAACAGATCGAATAAAATCGATCACCGTAATCGAATTTCTGTTATAGCAGAAGAACAAGGAAAAAATTATTAAACTATTGTCAAATATTATTGATACTAATGATTATTATTTTAACTTGCAGTTATCCTATAATTATTTATTTTATTTACAATTATCATTTAAATAGGACAACTAAATCAATAAAAACTATATTTATTTGTATTTTTGCGGTGTATAATCCGCAGATTATACGCCGGTGCGGATTATTTGCTGAAATTTTTTTTCAAAGGCCAAAATTTATGGCTGCGGATTATACGCCGGTGCGGCTTATACGCAGGAAAATACGGTAATATTTTTTTATGTAAAACAATCCTTTTAATTCGAAAACAAAAATATGTATTTTAATTTCGTCAAAGTGATGCCATTTTCAACTCTAGTAGCTTCAAAATTAAAAACGAAATCTAAAAACAACTATATACATTTCAGAAATTATATTTTGCATTTCTTTAAATAATAACCCAATATCTATGAATGGAATAAATAAAAAATAGCATAAATATAAATAATAAAATAAAGATATGTAAATTTATTCCTCATTTAATCATAGAAAACAAGCAAGAAATTTCAAGCTAATGACAGAAATTTTAAATGATCCTATATATATAAACAAGTTCTTAACATCAGAAGTCTTTCTGCTATAAAATATGATAAAAAGTTAATCATGCATTCTTTTAATAATTGAAATTGTTTTCTTAATTGATGGATTTGTACTTCTTTTAATGTTATGTGAACAATGTCACTGTTAACAGCTAGTTCTACACATTTTTTAAATATGTAATTTTCATTAATATTACTGAGTTCAAGCTTTTTCATGAAGAAAGAATAAATTCATTTCTAAAAAAATAGCAGTAATAAGTTAAGTATTACTGTTTTCGCATTGTTTTGCTTGTGAATTATTTTATTATGCATTATTTTAATGTGATTTTGATTGGAATTTTTAGACAAATGGAACTAATGCTTCACTATATGTCCAGTTGACTTCTCATTTTCCCTGAAAAAGAGAAAATGTTTTCTTCTATTATATTACTGTGTTGTTTATATGTGTGTAGTCAAGGTTCTATAATCCACACAAACTGGGGCCTAGGGTTGTGCGGACTACAGAATATTGTGGATTATAAAGTATTATGATTTATACATCATTTTATTATTCTTAGACAGCATTTTATTTCTATAATCAGTGTAATATAAAAATAAATATAAGAAATCTAAAAATTCATTCAATATGCTATCTCAAAAAATTCCTTTTTTAAAATTATTTTATTCTAAAAATTGATTTTAAAATGTTGTTATAAAAATTTATATAAATATGTTATTATAAAAATTGATGTAAAAATGTTATTATAAAAATTGATATAAAAGTGTTATATAAAAATTGATATAAAAATGTTACATAAAAATTAATATAAAATGTTATTATAAAATTTAAATTAAAATAATCACACATATAATCTATAATACAGTTTGTTTTTTACTGATAATAGAATAAAAGAGTTATATTAAGAAATTTAGATGCTTTATTATGATTTTTTTTTTCAATTTTTTTTATTATTTGTTTAAAAAAATCTTTTGGATTACGAATTTTTAGATTTTCTAAATTGTTTATTTCATTGTTTACATTCATAAAGTGGCATGAATTATAGAAAATTGTGAATTATGGGTGAGCGGATTATCGATCTTTGACTGTATATTACTTACTTCAAGATCTTTGATCTTGTATTAAACACTGAGCCTGTGAACTGACAAATCAAAAAAAGAGGAGTGGGGGATTGAAATGTTTTTTATTTCATTTCGTGTACCTGTACCAGTAAACAGAACTTCACATACCAGTACTGGTACATGTACCATAGTTTGAGAACCCCTGGCATCGGTTGATTGGGCACAAGAGATGATCATTTTCCTTAATAAAATAAATTTACAGGCTTTTGTTTTCACCAAAATATAAAAACAGACTTTGTTATCTTACTA
>CAXHSM010001372.1:0-28000 GCA_964019185.1 Maratus speculifer | reverse complement strand
ACATATTTAAGCAAAATGTCTTCTAATAATAGTAAACCTATGGAACTGAACTTAAATAATGTCGGAAAAAATCAGTAAAAAATATTGATCCCATTAATCATCTTTTTAGATCTTTTCTTGCCACCAGGGGAGCTTTCAATTCTTATTTTTTTTCTATTTTTCTACTAATTGCTGAAGAATTCTAATTTTTGATACTTAAACTCCTTTATCTTTTTACACTTACTCGCGCCTTTTCTACTTTTTGCAACGAGAGAACACCATCATATGTTCTTTTTTTCCCTAATATATCTTCCTTATAGCTTCCCTTTTGTTTCTTGTTTTTTAATTCCCTCTGTTTTTTGTTTCCACGTATTTACGAAAATCAACATATATTTTTTCTTTTTCAGAAACTCCTACCTAAGAGGGTTAATCGGGTGTTCATACTTTTAGAACATTTCAATACATCTCTGCAGCATTTGTAGGTAGAAGCGCGAAATTCAAGATAGCAAATCTACTAAAAATTAGTTAAAGATAGGAATTTGAAAGGTAATTTTTCTATTATGTTGTCAATATTTATTTTGATCCAGATAATGAGATATTATACTAATAAGACAACGATTATGGCTATTTGATTACATATTAAGTTTTTAAACCTTACTAGATGCATTTTGTTTATACAAGATTATTTTAAATGAACCGAGCAGCAGAGCGGGCGCAGCTTGCTACTATTTTGCCTAGGGAACGAAAGTTATATATATATATATAATAAATGAGTTTCAAGATTTCATCATGAAAATTATTACTGATTTTTATTGTGAAAATAAAATAAATCGCAAAGTTACTAAATGGTGAATGTAGAATGTTATAAAGTTATAAATTAAGCAAACATTACATTAAAATATTAATAACCGACAATTTCGTCAACAGCCTGCGATATTGACGTTTGTTTAGTTTTTAACTTAAAAATGCTCTGTATGAATCATTTAGTAGCTTTGCGATTTATATTGTTTTTCGGTAAATTTTTCTGTTGTATTTTATAAAGCCAGTGTTTTGAGTTTTTTCTTATTATGCTAAAATAAATCGCATAAAAGAAACCAAATATCAGGACGCTGAAAACATTCAAGTAGTCTCTAATTGAGTAAAATGCCTTCCGGAGGCACTCAAAACGTCGTATAAGGATGTATTGGTCCGAAACCGGATTCTGGCTAATTTTTCACTCTATTTGAATTTATTATGTGTATGTTTGTATATTATTTGCATGCACCTTTATGTAATAATAATGTTTGATTTTCTATTCCGGACGATTGTATTAGTAAATTGAAAGGTATTTTTGCATTCAAAAGACTTATTTTAATATTAGTAAATTCACAAAAACAATGAGCTTTTCCTAAGAAAAAATGCAAGATTTTCCTCATGAATAATACCCTAAAGTTCTATGACAAATGATATTTCTTTTTTACTTAAATTTTATCTTCTTATTATTCTGTATGCACAAGACATTTAAATGTAGTTACGTAGATGAAAAAAAATAGAATCCTTTACATGAAAAATTACTTGATTCAACATATCCTTGTTAGGAATTCCAAATATTCCTGAAAAGCTTTTATATTCTTAAAAGATGTGGACAAATAAATTGCAACAATAAAGAATTTTGTAGTCAATATTTACGAAAAACTTTGCATGATTGTTATAAATGAAGTTTTGTCATTGAAATAAAAATTCATTATATTAGAGATGTCAGATAACATGTTTATAAATATCAGTTCTTCATTCTCTATTCCTTCATACTTTATACGAAAGTTTTAAAAGGGATTTTTACTTCTTCAATCACAGATCTTTAATTTGTGTTTTAACCTTCCCACTGTTGCGACCGGATATATCCGTTCACTAGGCAGCAGGTTTCACTGCAGTTGAAGCTTTATTTAAATTAATATACGTCTACAAATGTAATCCAGTTTTAAGAAATTAAGTTATGATTGATACCTTCAAGGGTTATAAGCATATACGTAACAAAATATATATATATATCATGATAGAAAGTCCCTCCTTTATTAGCATTTAAAATAAAACGCAGAGTAAAAACATTTCAATTTTGCCTTTTTCTCAGTAATCAGGGGTTAAATAAATAGTCTAAAATTGAAAACTTGTATATAAATTCCCTACAGATATGTCACTAATATATGCATATTTTATGAAAACTACTTTCATACGCAAAAATAAATAAATAAAATTTTAAAGCCGAAGTTGGTATTTGCTTATATCGAAGTTGGTATAAGCTCATTTGCTACAGCTTTACTCCACCGCTTTTATAGAAAACGGTTACTTTACTGTGTTATGGAGTATTCTCATTGGTCATAAAAGAGATATTCTATAAAAGCTGTGGAGTGACGCTACAGCAAATGGGTCAAATTTTTAACAGGGTTCCTCAACACCTTGAACTTTAAATGAAAATCTATGTACAAACGTACACTTTGAAAATTTATATAAAAGAGCTTCATTTAATTTAAATTTTAAGCTGAAAGTCATTTTAAGCGAATATTTTGTTGAAATATACATGTTTTATGTATTGTAAGATTTGAATTCTTAGTGCATTTTACATTAAACATATTTAAAATATATTCTGTATTTTTGTATTAGAAGGTAAAAATAATATGACACATAAAAGTTTGCAATATGTCAAATAATATTTGTCTTATTTTATACAAATATTAATTCATAACATATATATTTTTTAATTATTATATATTATCATATATTATTTAATATTAAATATTTTTTTAAATAACTGTAAACTTGGATTTTAAATCCATGCACAAAAATATTAAATACCTCATGAAAAACAAGTAAAAAAGATTTTCAAACCCTCTATCTAAATTAGCAAAAGAAACATTGGTGTTTACGAGCAAGTAAGGTTTAAAGAAATGAACACAATGGAAAATCAGTTTACAGTTTTCGTTTGTATGTGTAAATGCGATACACTTATTAACACAATTTACACTATCTTGCGATATAACTGTCGTATAGGTAAAAATCAGGTATCAAAATACTTACACTTAAAAAAGTATTCAGTTCGTATATATATTAAAAAATAATAATATTTGACCAATTTCAAGGTAGTGTTTCTTTAAACAATCAAGTTTAGTTCGAATGTTCTGAATGTGATGGGAGGTATTTCAATGTCTCTGCTTGACGCATGATTTTTTTCATTTTCAGGAGATTCTTCGAAAATAGACCATTTTTATTATAGTGAGGAAGAAAAAGTAAATACTGTCAGAAGATTCGAATTTTTTGTAATAAGACACTTGAAGAGATACTAGATTAGTTAAGGGATTACTTAGAGATTAGTTAAAAAAAAGTTATAAGGATTAATATTAAGGAATTCCATATTAATTAGATTTTTAACACGAGAAGCGCGGGAAAAGTTTTATATATGTAAAGAATTTACACCGGATTTTTTTTCAAGCCTTTAAAATTAATCAATTTATTCTTTTGCGATATATGTATATTTAAACTCTTTAAACATTTCAGAATGGCATTGTTGTGTATATTTTAAATTCTCTTTGATTTCCTTCCTGACTATTATTTACCTTTTGCATAATAAATAACATTTCGTGCATCTGTTTGGTTAAAAACACTCGGTTATTTTCTTGAAGACCATCAAATTTTCAACAAAAATATGTTTTCTACATATTTTTTAAAATAATAGAACAATCCTCTACTATAAGAATCATTCCTTCGCATGAAGAAATAATTAGTGAAGGAATGATAAAATATACATTATTAACATTTAAAATTTGTGCAAATAAAAAATAAATAAATAAATATATCTTCAACGGAAACCAAAGTACCCATTAATACATTTTTATAAAATATTTTTATACATAAATTTAAATGAGCTAATGTTAACATGACCTTAACATTTGGTCTATTTCATTGTTAAATCATTCCTTACTCACTGAAAGATTTCTCCAGGACGGCTGAAAAATTTCTTATAGGCAGGTAAAGCCCATGTGCTCGGGATACGCAAAACGTCTCAGTCTGCAGTTCTAAAGCTATATGAAATATCTAGAATTATTAATGAGTCAATGAATTATGTTTAATATGAGTTGCAAACTATTTTATAAATAGAAATTGCATGTGCCGCCAAAAACAAATGATAAATGTATAGAAGTAATACTTAAATTGTTCATAATAAAAATCAGAAGACAGACTAAATATAGATAAATATTTCAGTAAGAATTTTTTTTTTTAATTTTGGGTAGTAGAAGTTGCATGTGAAGGAAGGATATTTTGTAGGTTTAACAATTTATTCTAAACATATGTTTTAATAACTACTTCAATTTTATGAACTTATATGATAAAGCTATCTTAAAACTACATGTTTAAAAAATATATTATTTTTCTGTTTATTAAATTATGTATCCTCCACTTTTTTTATTATGGCCTATTTGCTTAGAAACACCCTATTGTTATTTAACCCTTTCCGGCACACTGTGCCCGGTCTGGGATACCTAATTTTAATTCCAAACTTGCAAATGGCACCAATAATATTTTTGTAAAATTTTGATTTTACGATAAAAGCTTAAATTAAGGAATTCAAAATATCTAAAAAATTCGTTTGTGAATTCCGGTGTCAGTCGATAATTTCTAATTTTACTATAAAATTTGGCCGTGCCGGAAAGGGTTAATTAAAATGTCACTCCTAATAATAAATAAATAAAACCCTTTACATTTCCTGCATTTGTATTATTTTTCAAATAACCATCAGATGAATCTCGTAATTTTATGGACAACGCTGTTCACCTTTCATTAATTAATCATTCTTCAGTGAATCATTAATCTTTCGGTCAATTTTGTTTTCCAATATCCAATTCGTTATTCTCTAACATTCATTTCATAAATTTAACATTTCAGTGTCTTGATGAAATGTATGCATTCGTCCCTTTTAATTACAGCACCGATTAATGGATTAGCTTATTATCATTCTGTTGTAGATTAAAATGATAATTTTAAATTATCTTGTTCATTTCTTTCGATAAATTAAGTAACTATGAATTGTTTAACTATCTAAGTGATCAATATTTAAAAAAAAAACATTCCAAATGATGTTAGATTAATTTTAAACACGATTATTCAATTTCGAAAATATGCATTAAAATATTTAATTGCTATAAAGGACGTTAAATACTAATAAAAACATTAAAAGATCTTAATAATTTTTACATGTTTCGATTGAATTTACTCAATCATCATCAGAAAAAGAAAATACAAATAAACACAAAGATGGAAAATGACAAAAAACTATTAAAAAAACTATTAAAAAAAAATTTTAATTTCATTTGTAATAGTTTTTTGTCATTTTCCATCTTTGTGTTTATTTGTATTTTCTTTTTCTGATGATGATTGAGTAAATTCAATCGAAACATGTAAAAATATATATATATATATTAAGATCTTTTAATGTTTTTATTAGTATTTAACGTCCTTTATAGCAATTAAATATTTTAATGCATATTTTCGAAATGTTTTAATGGACGTATATGAAAACTTCTATTTATATTTAATGACGATTATTCAATCTATAAATTAATTATAACAGATGCAAATTGCCGATTATACTTAATTTACCGATCGAATAAGCGTGTTTAAAATTAATCTAATTTCGTATGCAGCGATTTCTGCAGTTCCAAATATTTACCTTCGATTTATTCTCTTGAGCTGATCCAGAGTATCAGACAAGAATAAGTGATCATTAAGGTCATTTGGGTGAAACAGTCCTCCAGTATTAGTGTCCGGAATGACTCAGTTACTAAAGCATTGGCGGCTTCATTTTATCCGCCATTGGCCTCCATTGGCCATTTTAGCCGCCATTGGCCATCCCTACCACACACCCATTGGCCAGGGATGTTTTAGCTAATACATCCCTGGTTCGAATCCTGGTCCGCACTTTTTTCACCCACATGGAAAATTTACATCTGTTACTTCCAAATGATGCCTAATTTTTCGCAGAATTTTTAATCTTTCGTCACCGGTTTTTTTTAATATAGAAATTTTTGCCTGATTTCAATCAGAAAAAATGCTAGGATTAAATAATGTAAAATTCAACATAAAAATTTATTGGTGAGAATAATAAATCATGATTTGAAATACTTCGCCTATACTTAGTATGTGCAAATCAAGACTGGCAAAAATAGGTTGTTCGTGTGACATACGGGCTAATCAAAAAGCGGTAAAACATAATGTCTTCATTGTTTTGAAAACTGTTAGAGTTTAATCACAAACTGTTCCATTATTATTTACTTCTTCAAATGACACAAGTTGGAAATTGCACGTGAAGCGTAGCAAATGAGGTGCGTTCGTACGATAACGAAGTTTTAAAAATATCACTCTCATATATCAATCTCATAAAACTGTAAATAATTCCAATTAAAATGCGCACCAAACAATGTTCTTCCTATACCATGATGCAATGGAATACTTTTATGTGGCCTTGTAAATCAATAATAAAAGTTCTTTGCATCACAGATTGTGCAGAATGCATATTTTAGTATATATTTCATAGATTCATGCCAATTCTATTATGTTCGAATGAGTGTAACATCATTAAAATGCACTTGAAACATTTTCCCCATTGACCGTAATGTAATGGAATACTTTTGATTGTCCCTGTAATTGAACTATGCATCCAATTTTGATAAAATTTGAAACAACTCGACAAAATTATGTAATAATTATATATTACAAATTTCAAACGATTAAAATGCACTTGAAACTTTTTTTCCCCATTGACCGTAATGTAACGGAATCCTTTTGATTGTCCCTGTAATTGATCTACGCATCCGATTTTCTTAAAATTTGAAATGACTCGACAAAATTATATAATAATAATATATTTTAAATTTCAAACGATTCGGTTGGGTAGTTTTTGCGTTGTTATATGCGGACGGACAGACAGACGGACGGACTGAACGACAACAATAGCTGCTACTTATTTACATAATTAAGACCGCACCTAAAAATTAATTTATTACTTTATTTATTCTGGTGAAATACAAAAGATAAATTATTAACCAAATACACTATCGTCGTCACAATTACCCAATTTTACTTTTGTCATTTATAATATTATATTCCTTAAGAAAAAATTGTATTGTCCTTTGTTCTTGAAATAGATTAAGAATTAAAAAAAATATGTTTCAGAATTTTTCGGTTCTCATTAAACAAAATTCTGTTCATCTCACTCCTCTGTCTATCTGTGACAGAGTTCGCTTCCAGAAAATTCAGAGTCCTTATATCTGAATACCCTACACTGAGCGACAAATTATAAAATTTAATAAAATCTTATCTTTCATCTTATATATTTATTAATCTCATATTTCGAAATTATAAATTCATTGAAATCAATTGCTTTGAGACTAAAGCAAGTTTCGGTGCCTCTTCAAATGATCCTTATGACTCGGCCTGAAACAGATATAACAATTAGGTAGCTTTCATTACAAAAAGTAAAAAGCTACCTATTGCAGCCGTCCGGAGGAAAGCACTTCCGGAAAATTTTGGTATATTTTCACCGATCATGACCCCCAGACCCCAAAACCACCCTCCGTTCAAATGTTGACATATATATATATATATATATATATATATATATATATATATATATATATATATATATATATATATATAACCATATATATATATATATATATCTGATTTTTGTGATGCGATAACTAATGTATTTATGAACCGATTTGAATGAAACTTGGTATGTACATAGTACATACAAATGTCTCGACCGAGTTCGTTGGTCAGCATCATCCGCCATTTTGTTTCAAAATGGCGGCCATTTTAAATTTTTTTAAAAATTAAATGCAAAAAAATTAAAAGTTGAAAAATATTTTTCTTTTACGTGTTAGAACTCAAAACAAAGATTCCAGAACACTTTTTATTTTGTCTATATCTTAAAAAATGATTGAGTTATAGCACTTTGAATTTTTCTTATGGCTGACATTTTGAAACGATCTGATTTTTGTCACGTGATAACACGCGTATTTATGAACCGATTTCACTGAAACTTGGTATGTACATAGTACATGCAAATGTCTCGACCGAGTTCGTTGGTCAGCACAATCCGCCATTTTGTTTCAAAATGGTGGCCATTTTAAATTTTTTAAAAAATTTAAAATTTAAAATGAAATGCGAAAAAATTAAAAGTTGAAAAATATTTTTCTTTTACGTGTTAGAACTTAAAACAAAGATTCCAGAACACTTTTTATTTTGTATATACCTTAAAAAATGATTGAGTTATAGCACTTTGCATTTTTCTTATGGCTGACATTTTGAAACGATCTGATTTTTGTCACGTGATAACACGCGTATTTATGAACCGATTTCAATGAAACTTGGTATGTACATAGTACATACAAATGTCTCGACCGAGTTCGTTGGCCAGCATCATTCGCCATTTTGTTTAAAAATGGTGGCCATTTTAAATTTTTTAAAAAATTTAAAATTTAAAATGAAATGCGAAAAAATCAAAATTTGAAAAATATTTTTCTTTTACGTGTTAGAACTTAAAACAGCGATTCCAGAACACTTTTTATTTTGTCTATATCTTACAAAATGATTGAGTTATAACACTTTGAACTTTTCTTATGGCTGACATTTTGAAACGGTCTGATCTGAACGATCCACAATGTTGCTTTAAAATGGCATACACTTTATGATATCGTGGAATTTAGTGACTCTCCAAATCGCTTAAAATAAAACCAGATTGAATAAAAGATGACTAATTTCTAAAAATTCCTATTAATATTCAGTCTTGACAAAAACTAGTATTCAATCTTATAAAATCACTAATTTTATAAGATTATTTCCACTAATTTGAGATTAGTATTTTTGAACAATGTAACTAACTTTAAAATAAATAAATAAATATATAAGTATATGAAAGCTACCTCTTCCTCCCGGCATTGCCGGAAGGACTTTTTTATTTCTTTTCGTTATATATATGTGTGTGTGTGTGTGTGTTATGTTATTAACTGTTTCATCGCGATATTTTCTTCTATTATGTTAAACTACCGGGATATTCACTGATATACCATTGTTTAATAACATCTATCATTAAACCTATTAAATTATCCTTAAATTGATTATTATATTACTCAAATTGCTTGAACATAAAGCTTTTAGTTTAATCCTAAATTCTATCATCGTTTTTGATCATTTCCGTTATTTAGTGTTAATTCAAATGTTTTTAAAAGAGACATTTCGTTATTTATTTATTTATTTTTTTAATTTATTCTGAGAACTTTCGCGTTCTGAGATACTTTTTACTTCAAAATTACAACGCTTCCAGTTGACAGATCCATTTACAGAATTACTGTTATTGGTTTCACGCATTTCTTCTATTTCCTTCATTGACCAGAACGCGTGAAATTTTGCATGAAAATTCAAGTATACATATGCTAATTAAAGCATGGCGAGACATAGGGACAGAAAAACCAAATACATGAACATTTTGCAACGTAGTTAAATAATAATAATAATAATAATAATAATAATAATAATAATAATAATAAAAGCAGACTAAAGAATCACACTTTTTTTCTAATCTGTATGTGTATATTAAATCTAGTTTCAACAAAACAGTGAGATCTAAAAGTAAAAGAGTAATAATTTTTTATTATAATTTTTAATAAAAATTCAATTTTACGGAACAATAAATTTTGTTTAATGATATGTTGAATGGAAAGGTTTTCAAATTATTTTATTTTATTCTACAAATTTTCTTCTAATTTTTATGTAATTATTTTTTGTTGTTATTATCGATGAATTTTTTCAAAGACGAAACTAATTTAATTTTGATAAAATAAAATCAGAACTTATCTAAAAAACATATATACTTAAATTTACATATGATTAATAGTTATGAAAAATGTAAAAAGTACTTAAGCAATCAACCTAACAAATTATGCTTAATTTTTTCGATGTATAATAATTACGAGAATTAGAATCAGCACGCAGTAGCTCGTGTAGATTCCTAATACTCAAAATTTCTAAATTGTAATGGATATCACGATTTTTCATCGATTTAAAGTAGCCCATTTTAAAAGATTAAATATAACATTTTGTGTTTTGAGGCACTTTTCCGTTCGAATATTTTCTTACTTATTTTAAGAAATTGAATTTAAGAAAAATTTCAAATGTCAATCGATTTGAGAAAAAATAAGATAGCCTCTTTTTTAATCATTATTATTAGAAATGCTTTTAAAAACACTTTTTAGAAATGCTTTTAAAATTTATTTAATCATACGAATTTTAAATATACGAAGTATTTATATTTTAAAATATGGATAATTTTGCATTTGTTTTCTTAAAATGATACAAAAAAAATCATTGCTGTTTAATTTTTTTCAATGTTGATCTTCAATAATTGTTTTAACTATTTCTTTTCGAATTGTATCGGGAAATACGTTTGCAAACACAACAAAATATTGAATAATCATGCATGCAGGATTGAGTGTGAAAATTTTACCAACAAATTTGGAACACTCTAACAAAACCTAACAAAACTTTATTATTTTTTAAGTGAAAATTGATGTCTAGATGAATGATAAAAAATATACAAAGCATTTGAAAACGCCATTTCTGCCTACAATCATGAATAGGCCAAAATACATCCAATTTTTTCTGGTACCCCGTATATTAACAATGGGTTCGTACTTATATTACACAGTATGCTACTACTGAATTTGAATAAACACGTAGCAAAGTTGGTATTTACCTTTAGCAAATTCCTTCAATAAATGAAAATGCTTTTGTGGTGTTTTTGGCAATCCTGCATAATTTGGTCTATAGAATTGAAACACGCCAAGTAATAGATCAAAAATTGCAAAATTTTAAAATGTTTATTCCAACTGAAAACTCATTTCCAGCTGTTATTCTGTACAAGTAGTACTTAAAGCACATACTTTTGTGACTCCCCGTAAATGATGAATAAATTATATGCACATTCAATTTGACATTAGACGTTTTGTGGTAAACTTGAGTGATATATATATTTTTTATTTAAAATAATGTGGTATCATTTAAATACACTGTAAACAATTTCTCCCATAGGCAGTAACGTAACGGACTTTTTTAGAGCGTCCCTGTAAAAAAACCGTAAAGGGAAAACCACTTCAAATCAAATTAATTAAAACTTGTGTAAATCAATAAAAAATAAAAAATAAAAAAAATCTTAAAAAACTATCAAAACAGTTTTAATGTGCTAAGCTTTTCGAAAGATAATATTCATTCTTCATAATGTGCAAAAAAGTCGTGCTTCTGGTTCGAAAGAAGCAGCAAGACAGATGAAAGATAAGATGATAGGAAACAAACTGAAATTAGAAAATCAGAGAATAATCAGAACAAAGTCACACAGAGTGGAAGGGGAATAAGGCAGAAAGTTGAAAATAAAAGTAATAACATAAAAACATACACATGTATGGGAGCACATTAATTTAAAAAATATATGATATAAGCCAAATATTAATAGCTACAAAAATGAAATATATAGTAATTCATTTTTTTTTCCAAGCTGCCGAGATCATTCTATAATCAGATTTATCTTAACAATAATTTTATGATTAAGTTAAGCTAAATTTTCAGGAATATCCAATTCAGAGATACTTTTGACATTAAAGATAACTTTAGCAGTTTGAAAATAAAAACTCTAGTTGGAATCCCAAGAGTGTTTCGGAATTAAAGATTTAGAATTTTTTTTATTAATGACGTAACGAGGCGTGCTTTTAAGCAAATTACGTTAGCA
Organism: Maratus speculifer; assembly: GCA_964019185.1. Classification (NCBI taxonomy): domain Eukaryota; kingdom Metazoa; phylum Arthropoda; class Arachnida; order Araneae; family Salticidae; genus Maratus; species Maratus speculifer. The sequence goes on along the minus strand of CAXHSM010001372.1, from coordinate 16,212 downwards.
CATTTGTGAGAATCAGGAACACGAGATTTAGTGAAAGGATAATATGAATTTTTTGGAAATTTAAAGATAATGTTAAATTTAAAACGCATTAAAACTTTAGATAATTTAACACATAAAGGACGATAAAGCAGGGGGGACAACCAAATTATCAGGTTTATTATTTTTGACAGATTTGGAATAAGTAAATTCATTAGATATACGGATATTCGATAACAAATGGAATGAAAACTCGAACCGGGGATGCCGCATCATTTACTGTCAGGAATGATCATTCTATACAATGCGACACCAATTTATCCGTGACTGCGAGACGTCTCCAGACGTCCATTAATTTGTCTCCAACCTGCTTATTCTAGAGTCTGTCTGTTAGATCTATACATCAAAATATTTTATTTTTATGAAATTTTATACTTATAGAACTTGATTCACATTATTAATTAAACAGACTTTCTATAAAACAGATTTAAATATGAATATAATAAAGAAATGCATAAGAACATATTTTGATGTAGGGGGAACTGGCGCACATTGATAAAGCTTTCTTCTAAGATATTTTTTGGTGTCTAGAACGCAAAATTTTCAAGTTATTTTTCCATGTGGTGTCAGCAAAACTTGTGCAGTGTGCTATAAAAATGTACAATCGTTGTTTTATATATTATTGTTGCATGTAACTTTAAAAAAATAAAAAAAATGTCATTTGTATCAATGTGCCCCAACCCCGGGGCAGATTGATACACTTCATGGGACACTTTGATACGTTTGAGAAAAATGGAGACAAAATAACACCAATGCATATTTTTCATACAAAAATAGTTAGCAAATCATTTTATATTTATTTATAGAAATTCAAATCACATACAATTTATCTGTAAGTAATCAAAATGAAATGTATAATGACCTGATGTTCTGGCTTTTCCTTGTCTGATTGTTGTCTGTGGTAATTTTGTAATATCTGGCACTTCAACCCCAGCATTATCTTCTTTCTTAGGAAAGATGAAAAAAAAAATACCAGGTTTTCTGTTTATAAATCAGTTTATAAACAGAAAATAAAGGATAATTATATTAACTGTTTATAATATAGATGACTTGTGCTATTCTGCAGCTTGTTTCTCTTACTTAATATTTTTCACATCGAAAATATATTTTTCTCTGGAGAATCGATATAAATTTGAGACTTTCCAGGCTGCCGTCCTTTTCTTTTGTTAATTTTACTAGCACTAGATGTTGGGTAAGGTTTCACGTCTTCCGTTTGCAAAAATACTAGAAAATGTTCAAACATAAAGAAATTAGATATATTTTCCTTCAATAAAAACTAATATTAGAAATTTTTGGCGGAAAATGGTTGGATTAAGGAGTGTATGGTAAAAGAAATAATAATAGGTAATAAAAAATGGATTTAGGTTGTATCAATTTGCCCCGACATAAACTGTATCAATGTGTCCCATACAGCAATTTTGAATAAAATGAGTCTCAAATCCAACACATCATAATTTATCTAACATTAAACAATGAGGAACTGTTAAAGAGTAGTTTTACTTGCCAGGGAGAGTATTCTCTTCGGTTGAAAATACTGGAACAGTTGTATAATACCATTTCAATTGTACAACTCAAATTTACTTTTGACCTACAAAAGACATTAATCACCCGTCCCATTTCATCAAACAACTGAATCGTTCCAAGACTTTCTGTATGTAGTTCAGCGCACTAATATCATATTTTGGAGCTGTTGTGAAACTTCCTGTAATGACCCTGTGTGCAGTACAGGGGGGTGTATCAATGTGCCCAAGTTCACCCTATTTCACTAAAATTATCAATACTCCAAAAAAATTAGTAAGATTTAAAATTTACTTTTATTAGTATTTTAAGCATTTTCAGATGCATCACAAAATATTCAAGTTGGAAATATGCCTCCATTTCATTTGTCATATTATTCAATTCATTATATTTATACATTACTAAATGTACTTTATTAGAAAAGAATTACAGTTATACAATTTTATCTAAATTCAAAAATCATTGTCACAATTAAATAAAAGATTCCAGCGGAAAATACTAAATTTGCAGTACCCATTGTTTATTTAGTCTAATTTCCTCAGTATCTCCTGTAAAGTAGTTATTATTTTGAACTGCTCAACAATAAAAATAACTTAATGGGTTTTAACACAAGAGTGTGATTTTAACTTTTGTTCAATAAGTGAATAGCGTTAAAGTGTATTTCGTTTCACAATTTTTAATTTTTGACTGCATATAAAGCAGATTTAGTTTATGTATCTTACAGAAAATTTTAAATATAGTTTATTAAATGGTTAGAGTAATTATTTTTTTACTCTGCAGATCCCTTTGTTGAGTTTATGTATTTAAATAACCAGTTACTTAAACGATAGAATGGCTACAATAATTCCATGATAAATATACTTGTTGTAAAACTTTAAGTAAACATACAATGTGAGCTTTATCGGTCTAACTGTACAATAAATTAACAAATTCAATCTGTATTTTAAAAATAAATCTATATATTAATTTAAAATTTTCTTTATTTCTAAAGAGATTAAAAAAAAAAGGTGCCTAATTATATTTATCACATTGAGTTCACAGTGCATAATGTGCTCCTATTTTTTCAAAGAAAAATGCTCCTATAAAAATATATTAAAGAGGAGGAGATTAGGGTTCCCTTTTTTCCTCTTCATGTTTAAACAATGAAACCTCTAAATTTATTAAGGAAACAAGTAATATAATAAAAATAAACCAGTATACCAAATTTGAAGTAATCTGGATTATCCTTTATTAAAAACTCATTTATTTACTTATTTAGCCATTTATTAGATTGTCTTTATATTTAACCAATCAACTCCGAATATTATCAGAGTAAAAACTATATGCAGAATTTTAAGCAAATCGGATATTTCTGCATGCAAAACTTATTTATCTAAATCAATGGGGATTAAGAGTAAGTAAGAGTTTAAAATATAAAAAATAGAGTTTAAAGAGTATGTAAGTAAAAGTTTAAAAAGTTCCCCTTTTATACTTAACCAATAGATCCCCAAATCTAAACATGGAAGCGCCTTATCCGAACAAACCTACATATCAAATCAGATATTTCTAACGTAAATTATCGTGTTGATATCGTGTCGGTACATGCAGGATATACAGGCACGTTAGCTTTGAGGCTTTAATATCTGTGAGCTAAGAAGACACAAAAATTACATTATTGTCACTTTTTTTCTAAAACGATAAATTATGATGTTAAAGAGATTTCAATATTGTCCTTATCTAAGAAGGATATTTTACAAGATGTGTGAAGGTATTTTTGTGTTATGCAAATAATTTCAGTATTAAAATGACTTTTCTTTAAATATTCATACTGATGCGTTTAAATATGCACAATGCTGCTTTATCGTCAGTTGTGCTATATTTTGCAAAATATTCTTTTTACATTTTATCAGTGGATTGCAGACACAAAATCTTGATACTACTAGGTTATCCCTTCGACCAAAAAACGATCGCCAAAAAATAAGATTAAACGCCAATAATGGAGAATCGTGAATGTCTCATTCAATGATATTAAATACGATACACGTATTTAAAACATTATTAAGTGATTTTTATTTCGATTTGTTATTTATATTTTTATCAATATTCAACTAATTATTTGATTTTTTTTTCATTATTTTAAATAAAAAATGTGTCAATATATATTATTTGGCTATTAGTTTGGCGATTTGTATAATTTGGCTCAATTATTCGACGGGATAACCTAGAAGTACCAAAATCTTACTATATTATATACACTTAAACCATTACTTTATGAATTATGAGAACACAAAAATAAGTCACGTTATGACAAGCTTATTGGAATCTGCAGCTGTTATATTTAAAATATATTTAAGATTTTTTTATGCAATCTTATACAAACGAAACTAAACTGCTAATGGTAATCATAAGAATTAAAAAAGATGAATTTATTTTTTTTCAACAGTTAAAAGCCCTAAAATGCATTCAAGTTATTTTAGCAGCAAAAACAATTTTAAACTAAAATTTCGCTAATTTTAATAGATATTGTTTCATAAAGGCTTCCATGCTTTTATTATAGAATGCCTGTGAGAAATATTACTGAGTAAAGATTCTGGAATTTTTAATTGAACAAACTCATAATTAGGAAGAACAACAACCTGTCCGTTATTACTTTTAAAATGTATTTGGCAACTTAAACTAAATTTAAACTTCAGTAGTTTTGTTTCTGCGCTAAAAGCTAATATGAAATGTTCCATTTCTTAAATTTTCTGTACTGTGTTGCATGGGTTTATACTTTTTAAGGATTGTATGTGTAAACTATACATAAAATTTTTATAGCTTTTACAGGAAAATTTAAATAATTACTAAACCATCATTTTTAAAATAAATATTTACACTGATTCAGCATTAACCTCATCGAAACTTATCATGTCAATAATAAAAAATGTCTCTTGAAATAGTAAATTTATATCCTTATGGAAAAAATAATGCTTACACTATTTATGTGCGTAATAAATTAGCAGTAAAATTTATCACTGGAACCTTAAAAGCAAAGATAAATTCTTTCGACTTATCGCGATATATTCGATAATTTTATAAAATTTTATATTTTATAATTAAAATTTATAATTTTAATAAATTCGATCGCGATATATTTCGACGATATATCGTCGGAAAAAAATGCGCCAGGCGAGATTTGAATTTATTTGCTAAAGGAAAGCAATTTTAGTGCATTTAAAAATTACCATTTTAATGAATGTTTGAATGCGCAGCACTTAATGCATTAAAACTTAAGCGACGAAACAGCTTTTTTAAATTTACACATTTTACCGATTGAATGAATTTGAAATATATTTTAAAAATAAGACTCGTGTGACGTGGTATTAGGGAGCTTGCGATTTTCATTTATAAACACATCAACCGCATAAAACTTCGAATGCTCGCATCTCTACTTTGTTCTAGCTGTTACAAACGAAGTACAAATACAGTAAGTTGATTTTAAACACATTATTTCTTTCTCTAGAATCTGTAAGACCGACTCGCATCATTTATGCCATTTTTTTTTTAAAGTGTAGTAAAATATTCTTCGTTTAGTTGCGCTTTATTTTTTTTTGCATGTGTTTTGCTCGTGTGCGTTTGATATAATATAGTCGCAACTTTGAGGACATTATTTTTTATTCCACCAGAAAGAAGTAGATGACATTATGAGAAACTAGTAAAGTTAAGAACATTCTTTTAAGATTTTTTTTTAAATACTGACCATGCAAATTTTTTTAATAAAACGATCACGATGGAATTTTTAACTTTCCGCTGGTTAAAATGTAAATATTTCAGCCAGACTTCAACAGAGATATCAATGTAGAATATAAAAGCATTAAGTCTTGATTACGTCCATTAATATCTATATCGTAATAATAATAATACATATTCTACAACAAAAAGTTAAAAATGCTATGAATAATTATTTTGCTCATAAGCTGTCGTTTTAATATTAAAACATATAAAATATATTAAAAATTGGCATGTTTCAACTCATTTTCGTTGAGACATCTTCAGAATGTAAATATAAAATAATAAATTAGAGAAGGCCAAATCAACAATTATTACATAGGATGACTCAGCGGAAATTTAATTTCAGATGTAAAATATAACAGAAAGTAATCTGCTTTATCCAGACTCAATTTAAAAGAGAACAATAACATACTTTTTTAACGAGAGTAGACTAATTTACAGATCCAATTTCTATTTAGAAGCTGAAAGAGAGTCCACTTAAATTTATTTTTAAAGTTCACATGTTTGTAACTATTCGCTAAGTTTTCGCATCCCAAATATATAAATTGAATAATTGGATGGTTTGCAGAACTCCTACATAGTTGAGACATGTATAATAGGGTGGAGTGAAAATTACCCCAAAAATTTTTTTTCGGAATTTTTTCTTTGGATGGGTCTAAAAAATTGTTTTTTAGCACACTGAATATAAGGTTAAAATTTCATTTCGTTTGGAATTTATCTTTAGTCCCCTACCAGTTCTTAAAGATTATGCTCTTTATATGTGAAAACCAAGATTTCACTATAAAGTGTAAATAACCCAAAAAAATTTTTTTTCGGAATTTTTTCTTTGCATAGATTTAAAACAATTGCTTTTGGAGCACTGAATATAAGGTTAAAATTTCATTTGGAATTCATCATTAGTTCCCTACCAGCTCTTAAATAGTATGGCCTTTATACGTGAAAACCAAAATTTCACTATGTAATGTAAATTCAACATTTTTTTTTAAAAATAAAATTCTGATTTTAGTAAAATAACCCACAAAAAATGACCTCTTAAAGTATTACTTGTAAACGATCTAAGTATTGTTGTGTTTAAACTCTTTAAATGGCGAATATAACCCTAAAATGTGGATCGTATTGTTGCCGAGAAGATAAAACACAATAATTACACATGCAGTTCACTTTTATTTATCGAATGGACATGAAACTCCGCTCTCTAAATAAAGGAAATGCAGTTTTCTGAATATATAATAATGTAATGAAAAGAATATATACGATGTATTGTAAAACGATCTTTCTTTTCACTGTAATTTATATTGGCCTTTGTTATCAAATATAGGTATTTACATTTCGTGATTTGATTTTTGCTCATATATATCAGTTCCTTGATGCTACTACTACAGCTGCAAATGGCGCTTCAGTAACTAAGTTTACGCATCTGTCGAATGCTTGAATCTAGCAAGGATTTTTTTCAATTGAAAAGATAGGATTTGAGAACTTAATATGGGTTGCTTTCACATTTTTGCCAGTCAATTATGTTATATAGTTTGTAACACTTAATTTTAATTTTGGAATATGAAACTGTCTTATTGTAGAACATACAATATCCTTTATCTTCAATGTTCTTCGGAATCCAAATTCTCAAACATGATTTTTTTTTTATCAGTTATCGTTTCTGTAAATTTTTATTTCAATGACAGAGTATACATTTTGTTGAATAACGGGATAGACAAATTTCTTTTAATATTCCCTCAAATAACGAAACAATTTAATAGTTTAGAAAAAAACCTTTTGACCTCCATTTTTGCAAGAAGAATCTTTCTTGAATTTAAAAAACATAGACGAATGTACTTTCATTACAAATTCAGCCATAATCTTCAAGATTTTGGGATGAATTCCGACTTCCAATCTGCAAACCAAGTAGTCAATTGGCAGTTGTCAATCATTTAGAGCCCGACATTCTTGCTGGATTACGATTTACCAGATTTGAAGAGCATTAACCAGATGCAAATGTTTGTCATACGTCGTAAAAATAATTTTGGTCTGCACTTAACTCTCCAGTGTCTATTTCTCTGTGATAGGAGCAGATATTTTTTAATTTTCATAACTGTTTATTGTTCACATTAATCCATCGACCTTGCAATTGGAACAGGAAAAGCTAATGAGTCTTTATTTTGTTTATCAAATTCAATGACTTAGTGGCAATTCGTTTGCAGAAAGCTGACATAATAACCACTACAACGGACGACTAAATCTCAGTTTCAAAAATCTAGCAGCATACTGTAAACAGCAGCTTACTGTTTACAGTAGTTCCGTCAAAACCTATTGCCATAAATTTATCAAGGTTTAATTTTTTTCGGTGCAATATTTTAATACTTCCTGCAATTATTTTTTCTGGTGCAAAAGATGGTATAATGTGTTCCAAATATAATTAATTTGACTGTTCAAATCAGAGATATATGTTTTTAATTATAGTTTTTTCATGTAATCTATCTTCAGTTTTTCATCATTTCTTTTAATTTTGGGGAATTGAATAAGCTTCTGATATTCAGAAAAATTGTTGTCTATCATTTGATGAGTGCGTCCTTGGGAAACTACAATAACTGATGCCTTTCATATTTTCTCTTAGAATTTTTTTTTTACCTCTGATTTCGTCGGGACTTTACATTACTTCTGTATTTCATATTTGTCTTGTATAGTAATACTATTTTATAGCATCTGCTATTGTTGGCAAAACAGCTTTATTTAGTTTTAAAGAATCACCAAATATAGGATATTCCATTGCATTTCTAGTAATGGTAAACTTCAATTTGCTTACACATGCACGCATTTTGACTGTAAAAATGACAACATACATATTTTAAATCTCAATAAACCGTTTCAAATAGATAAAAATAAAGACTTAAAGTTTGAAAATGATGAAATTAATTACACTAAACATTTTAAATATAAAAATGTCAAACGAAATTACCAAAAAATCCTATTAATGTACAATTTATGGTAGGAATCTATTGGGTAAATCAATGAAAATATAAATGTCCTCGTAGGGGAATGAAGAAGTTTTTCAAAATTCATGAAATTTTGCACGTGTATTAGAGGTAGTGAAAGGCAGTTTTTGGCTGCTATCCAAAAACAATTCCAACTTTCGATTTTTCACTCCACCCTAATGTATAATGCCAAAAATGTAGAGGCGTTATATATTTAAATTGAATTTAATAATTATTTATTCCAGTTTTTGAAGTTCATTATGTTTGTAATTTTTCTACTTAGATGGGAAGATGGCTCGATGAAAAGGGGTTTTAATATATCAATTTTTTATAGATTTTAAATGCTTTATCGATAAAGCAACGTCTTACAAGCAAAATAATTATTTATAAGTTCTTTTCTTTTCGTTGTAGAATATATATTATTATTATTACGATTCAGCGTAATTATTATTACGAAAACAGCCATTTCAAGCTAGTAGCTACAAGGCAAGCACTTCCAACACACGGCATGCAGCTGCTAGGTTTGCGAGTCCCATCAAAACCAGTGCGTAAAGTGGATCTCGAAAATTTGGGATTTCTCATACTCTCATACTTTCATACTCTGATTTTGGATTTATTATTTTATGCAGATATAATGAAGATTATCCTCAAGAGGACTAATGTAAAAATCCGTAACTCTAGAGAAAAACATTCGTATATAAAAAGGTGTGAGTTGAAAAGTGCATACACCTCCAAGATTATATTCAGTAGTTTTAAAATTGAACCATAAACACGCATGCAGATTAATTATTTATTACCGATGGAACAGAACGCGAAGTGTTTGGCTGCTTTAAGTTCAAAGTGAAGCTTATAGTTTTATTCATCTGATTAGATTTGGACGATTCTGCGACATGAAAGAAACGAATACTCACTAATAAAGAAGCAGCCATTTCTAATGTAAGATACACGAAAACAATGGATAATAACTGAATGTTCAATTTATTCGACTTTATTATTAATTTTTTACTCAACTCAAAATGAATTACTCATCTCTCATTTTAAACAGTTTATTCTCTTGAGAAAACTCATCTCTGGTTCTTTCGAAAGATAATTTAACAAAACACAACTCCAATAAAAACCGTAACATTTTTACACATATTCTCATAAAAAACATTCTAATAAAAAAAAGATATATGTTTCACGCAGCTTAGGTAAAAGCTGAAGAAATAAACAGATAATGTATTTATCACAAATTATCGTTTGCACAGAAATCTTTTTACATTTTGAAATAATTAGGTATATCTTGGTTGCTAGGCGACACCGCCAGTATAAAATTAAATAGCATTTTATCAAACAATAACTACATATGGTTAACTTTGAGGGTTTTTCTTGATTTTCTAATTAGATTTATGATTTTTTTTCCTTTTTAGGTGCATTCTTAATTATGAAAATACATAGCATCTATAGTCGCCGTTAAGTCCGTTAATCTGCCTGCCCGTCCGCCAAATATAACAGAATGAAAACTACGTAACATAACCATTTGAAATTTAAAATATATAAATTTTGCATAATTTCGTGATTCAAATTTTCTTGATTCAAGTAGGATGCATAGTTTAATTAAAGGATCAATCAAAAGTATTTCTTCACTTTAAATTCAAGGGCATTTTAATGAGGCTACACTCTTTCGAACATAATAAAACTGATATGCATCTATGGATTATATACTATAATATACATTGTACGATCTGTGGTGCAAAGAATATTTGTTATTAACCCTTTCAGACTCGCATTTAATGATATAATGTGAATAAAAAAAAATAAAATTCCGTTATAAAATATCATAATAGGGCTCTAATAAACATGTTAAAGAAATAGTAAAGGAAATGTAATTATTTTAAAAAATAGGAAAATGTCCACTGGAATGGACAACAGGTTTATGGGATTGCAAAAGTAAAATATTTAGTGCTTGAAATATTGTTATTTTTCTTATAAATATCAATTATTTTTTACGAAATAAACGTAGGTAGAGATGGTACAACACTAAATAAGTTTCAAAAACATAATATTATAGTAATTTGTATGATGTAGACGCACAAAGAAATAATACACAACAATAATATTTAGTTAATTTAGGATAGGAAATACTATTTTAAATTTTTTTGTGTGTTGTTGTAAATGCTATGCATTTCGTGTTGTGATTGAAATAACTTATATTAAGCCTCAGTCACGTATATCAATTTTATTATACAAGAAAAAGGTTAATATAATTAAAATACGTTGCAAACAATTTCCTTTTTACCATTATTTAATGATATTCTTCTGTGTGGCTCTGTAACGGAAAAATAACTATTATTTTCACCGCATAATTTACAGAATCTATATTTTAGTCCACTTCGTAAATGTGTAAAAATTTAGTATGCTTGACAGGGTGTAAAACTGTTAAAATTCATTTGAATCGATTTTTCACATTTTTCTTTCGATATTCCCGTAATATAATGGAGACTTTTGACTGTCCCTATAAATAAACTAATCTTACTAGGAACGTCATTTGAAATAGGATCCGTGCTGAGATAAATGTTAATAACCTCCGAAAATTTCAAAACAATCCGACCCGATTTGAGAGAGAACTGGGACTGACGGACAGACAAACCGAAATCATAAATATTATTCAATTTGGTTGGAAGTGTTAAAAATGAATAATTAATATTCCTGATAACTTTTTGTTGTTTTAAAAGCAATTGAAATGTCTAAAATAAATTCGATTATAAAAGAATTATAATTCCACTATCTGAAGAATCACATCCACCTGTACCGTATGTCATTTGTAATGGACATATAATTTGGCTTACATTTTATCTAAACTATAAACAATAATCAAATAAAACTATTTGCAATGCTAATATTAACATATAAACATTATAAAATAAATCATCGACAATTTAGAAGGAATTATTAATAAAAATCAAAACAAAAAGCAAACTCAGGTTTTTGCATACCAAAGCCTTACACCATTTTCAAACAAAGCAAGTTATAATCTTCTGTTGACTATTGCCAATACAAAAAATGAAAAGGTGTGAAAAAGATTGGTAATTAATATCTTCATGGAGCAAGTTTTAAATCTATGTAGTGAGAGTAAAAAAAGAGATAAGGGTTTAAGGGGGCTCAGGGGTTAAAAACTTTTAAAAAAATCGATTTTTTTATGATCTAGTTTGAGTATTCAGTTAATTTTTAACTCAATGGAAAAAACTGCATAAAAATATTTAGCATTTTTAACGGAGTTATAAGCATTTGTGTATCAATACTTACATAGCCGCATCCATATAATTCAAACTTTAAGTCGTCTTTTCTCAAAACTTGATTTTTGACGACTAACACCAAGATTAAAAAAAAAACTATTTGATGGAATGGTTTAAATTTTTTTCGCATGCATATAACATCATAATCTAGATTATGAATTAAGGATATAACTATCACTTAATAAATACAGTATTAAAAATCTCTCAAAGTTGAAAATTTTAAAAAACCCTAAAAATACAACTTTTTTCCATTAAAAATATTCAAAATATTAAACTATGTAAAATATATTAATTCATCATCTAGATAATGATGTTATATGCATGCAAAAAAAATTAAGCCATTCCATGAAATATATATTTTTTTTCAAACTTGGTGTTAGTGATCAAAAATCAAGTTTTGAGAAAACGCGACTTAAAGTTGAAATTATATCGATGCGGTTATGAAAGTGTTGATACATAAATGCTTATAACTCCGTTGAAAATGCAAATTTTTTATGCGATTTTTTGCGTTGAGTTGAGAATTAAATGAATAATCAAATTAGATCATTAAAAAAATCGATTTTTTGAAATGTTTTCAACCCCTGAGCCCTCTTAAACTGTATGTCCATTATAATGAACACCGAGTCTTTGCAAACGATGACAGCTATTTAAAAAAAAATTTCAGGAGGGTTATGTTTAATGTCAGGAGTTTTTTTACCGTAATTTTTTATTTTAGTTCGCATCTCAAACAACAGGTGGCGCTGACGGCGATTAAAGGCCAGGTGATCAATGCTGAGTGAAGCGTCGATCTGGCCTTCAATCGCGGTCAGCGTCACCTATTGAGATGAGAACTAAAATAAAAAATTACGGTAAAAACACCTGATATTATACATAAACTTCCTGCAAAAAAATTTTAAATAGCTGTCACCGTTTGCAAGTTATTGAATTTTAAAATCCATCAGTCATTTTTGGGTCACCCGGTATGTAGATCTTCTTCTTACAGTCCTAATCTCTTCACATAAACCAAAACATAGGAAAGCATAAACTCCTGTAGTTTCATCACATAAACAGCACCGAGAGGGCTTCAAATATACATACTATCATTCATTTATTGTTTTTCTACCACGCAATAATCTCTTAACAGGAAAAAAAAAGTTGCTATGCGCAAAATGTCGATGTTGTAAATCATTAGTTTCTGCAAATTTAATGTTTGATGACCTAAAATCTTCACATCAAAGATGCAGGACGTAGGTTGTTCTTCAATGTATTTGGAGCTATGTATAATAAAACATAACTCAATTTACATAGGTGTCGTTCTTTCACAATGTCTGTTTCATGAGACCAGAGCTAGCATCCCTGACTTCCAGAGAAGAAACACGTATACAACACTCATACCGAGTATTCTATCACCTATAGCTGTGGCAGAAACATGGGCTATCTCTAGAGCTGTGGGGGTTGGAGAAATAAAATTGGTCACACTTTAGTGCCTATGTCAACCACCAATTCTATTGTCTTTATGGCATCATTTTCTGTCAGTGTAAAACCGGCTGAGGTCTCAAATGTAAATATAGAAAAACAGGAAGAACATGTTTTGCTTCCTGTCTCTACTAACATGGAGAACTGCTTAATTAGTTCACTACTAGCTCATGAAAATATCCTAATGGAAGATAAAATGTAATTCCCCACATTTTGAAATTCCCCACTGTAGCTGTATTATTGAAAATGATCGCGGATAGAATGAATTTTTCGTTTTTATAATTTTTTATTTTGCGCATTTTTCACTTTCTGCGGTTTTAGATAGTAGAAAATGTTCATGTCCACTCACCTGATAATAATATTAATTAAAATTTATTTAAATTCAAATTAAGTTCATTTATCCGCTCACTGATGTTGATGTGACTTGTCACAAAAATTCTTCACTTTTGAATGCGATTACCTTGTGAGCTATAGCCCGTAAAGCATGGTGACGTCACTGCAACGTCGTTGTGAAATCACATTGTGACTTTGTGACTGTCGATTGTCGATGTGACGTCACGTGACGTCGATGTGAAGTCACAATGACTAAAATGTGAAGTCGTTATGGCCGTTTTAGGGCTCTTTTGTGACGTTTCACAAAGTGGTCACAATGAGACAAATTTGTGAAAAATGTGTCATTTGTGACTAATTTGACATTAACATTGTGACGAAAGTGACAAAAGCGACGATATATAAATTTCCAGAAACATGTTTTTAAAGTAAATAACATGTTTTCAAGGATATTTATAAATTTCTAAAGATTTTTAAGAAAGTCACATCTCAGTCACAATGTGACGTCACTGAGGGGTGGCATTTTGGTCACAGATGTGATGTGACCAAAGTGACTCACAGTGACGTCACTGTGACCATGCATGCTATTAGGGAAGTAATAGGAAAAAAAGTAATAGAACCATTTTTTTTTTGTAGAGAATATATTTGTCTTTTTTTATATTAAGAGCAATTTTTCTGCAGTATTATTGATTACGAGATATTGAAAAAAGGTTTTTTCCTTTTTCTTCGCCTCCTTCCTTTAAGAAATTTAGTATGATTAGTAGTAGACCATTCCAATGTTCCAAAGCTTAAAAACTTTGGAAATTATGTCTAAATAAAATTGTAATAATAAACTAATTTGGCTGGACTGCATGCAAACAAAATAATCTTATTTTTAATTTTGGGATATTTGCTTAAGAAAAAAATAAATCTTGTGATTGAAACAGTCTTTAAAATAGATAATTCATTACTGTAAAATATTTTACCATCGAGAAATTTTTCATAACTTTTTAACAGATGCTCAAAGTGGAATATCAGGTGGAAAATAAATAATTTTTTATGTTGTAGAATTTCTTCTTAACTAAATAGATGTAATACAGATTTTATATCATGATTTATCAGCATGATTGATATTCTTTTATCTTTATCATTCTTTTCAAGTACCGTTACAACGTACAAAGTATGTTTGTATTTAATTAATACATACGTTCTGAATGATTCAATCATGCAGATAATATATGTTAATTTAGACCTTTAGAATTCTCGCTGTGTTAAAAATCTTAATGTTTAAGTTTATTGACAAAATTGATAGTGATAATGTCATTCTAAATAAATTATACTTTATCCTTGAAGGAATATTTGCTGCCGAAAATTTCAACATGTTTTAAAGAGAAAAGTCAGCTCTCTTGACATTTAAACTCCTTCGAAAACTTTTTTTTTTATGCATGAGATATCGTTGACACTTTTTTCCTGCATAGTTGAAATTTAGGCTGATTAAGTTAAAAACATCTGAATTTTGTCTTTGTAGGAACTTTTATATATATTGAAAAATATCTTAAAGAAATTCAAAAAGTAAATTTAAAAACAGCGTTTTTTATTTTTAATTAAAGAATAAAAGACTTTTTGTCCCTTAACTGAGAATCAAAATTTTCAAAACATATTCCATAAAATCGACTTCGTTTAAATTTCTGTTTATCTTTAAAAAAGATTTTTTTTTTCAAATAAATATATTTTTCTTATGTCTATCTTACGAATGTATTTTTCTTAACAATTTGAAAAATAAACATGTTTAAAAGGAAAATTCATCGTTGAAAATCCGAATTTCATTTAAGAACTAAACAAGTTGGGAATTGCACGTGAAGCGTAGCAAATGGGGTGCGTTCGTACGATAAGGAAGTTTTAAAAAATATCACTCTCATATATCAGTCTCATAAAATTACAAATAATTGCAATTAAAAATGCGCACCAAACAATGTTCTCCCTATACTATTATGTAATGGAATACTTTTGTGTGGCCTTGTAAATCAATAACAAATATTCTTTGCACCACAGATTGTGCAAAATGTATATTATAATATGTACTTTATACATGCATATCAATTTTATTACATTAGAACGAGTGGAACACCATTAAAATGCATTTGAAACATTTATCTCCATTGACCATAATGTAACGGAATCCGTTTGATTGTCCCTGTAATTTATCTATGCATCCGATTTTCATAAAATTTGAAATGTCTCGACAAAATTATGTAATAATTATGTATTTTAAATTTCAAACGATTCAGTTGAGTGGTTTTTGTGTTATTATATGCGGACAGACAGACAGACGGACTGACAGACAGACAGACGGCCGGCCGGACGGACGGACTGAACGACAACTATAGGTGCTACGTATTTACATAATTACGAACGCACCTAAAAACAGGATATTTTCAGCGCTGCATGCTGCATGCAGAAAAAGACCTCCACAATTGTAGCTGTTGTTGCGCTTGGTGTGAAAAAAGACTTTAATTCCAGGATCCCAGGGACTCTGCTTCAAGCAAGGTTGATGGCAAAGGCAATGTTATGCACTTACAAATTGTTGTCGTCACATTTCTCAACGAGAATTGAAAAGAACGAAACGGGTTGCACGTTTTGTCAGCCTCATGTTGTTCATTTTTGGAAAAGAGCCAATTGTATGTCTAAAGGCTCCGAAGAATTATTTGGATATACTAGATCTTCTGAGCACTTTACCAGATGTAGACGTCATAAGCAGTGTTCCACACAATTGCTAAGAGACGCTATTGGTATCCATGAGAAACAAACGCTTATTAGGATGAATGCATTATGCACGATTGTTACTGTCGTTCATACTGACAGGGAAAATATGACTTATTTGAAACGAAATTTGCTAGACCGTA
>CAXHSM010001371.1:0-16000 GCA_964019185.1 Maratus speculifer | reverse complement strand
AATTGAGGTAAAATAAAATATATTTACTGAGAAATAATATTAATAATGTAAATAAAATAACAGAAAATAATTTATGATAAAAATTAATGTCTATAGTAAAATAAGAAAAATTTCAAAGGAGGAAAATGATGTCATTCAGCAACCAGATAAATGGGAATTACAATATTATTACGGATGCCTTTTTCATATTACTAATAACAATAACTTTTAAAAAACATTTGAAGAGAAAATGACGTCACGATTTAAAACATCGCATTTTTACTCATAACGATATTAGGTACTACTCTGTTATTCCGTCGACCAATTTCGCCAAATTATACAAATCACCAAACTATTAGCCAAATTATACATATTGACAAAATTTTTATTTTAAATAACGAAAAAACAAATAATTAATAATTAGTAGAATATTAATAAAAACATTAATCAAAAGTCGAAATAAAAATCACTTAATGACATTTAAAACACATGAATCGTATTTAATGTCATTGAATGTGACATTCACGATCATCCATTATTGGCATTTAATTTTATAGTTTGGCGATAATTTTTTGGTCGACGGGATAACCTGGTAGTACCCGATATTACATTTCAATATTTCTTTTCATTATGGACACTGAGATTGAGATTTTACTTTCAGATGACTTCAGTTAATGAAAATAATGTCACAGTAAAAATGAAATTAGTTTTTTTTTCTTTTAATAAAACTATTTTTCTGTCAGTGTATATAAAATAAAACTTCTGGATTTCGCCGGCACTCAGATTACAATTTTAACTGAAGATGTGCGAATATCTGCATGCAAAATTGTAACTGGCAAACTTGACAAATATATTTATTATTTGTAAATATATTTATTATATATTGATTCAATAATGTAATTACTTTTGCTTTTTTTAAAACCACTCGATTGCGTCTTTTAAACATTTCTTTCGTCAAATTCGACGGGATTCCACTCGTTTTATTGTTAAATTGCATTTCCTTTTACTCAGAGTCTATAAAAAAAACGTTTAAACTAAAGAAACAATCCGTTTTTGATGAATCTAGAGAATGAAGAAGTAGCACGTCAAATTGTATCTTTATTATTCCGCAATTCCAATGTCTCAGAGAGAAATTGCTATTCAATTGGGTATTTCACGCCGTTCTGTTTGCTATTATATTGATAAACACAAGAAAAATGAAGTTAGTTCATTACAATCTAAACGGGGTCACCCTTCTAAAAAACCTCTATCGATTTTTTTCCCCCCTAATCGGAGGCGAAACTGAATTCTGCAATGGCAGAATCTACATTCAACTTGTTTATTTTATTTTATTTTATTTTATTTTTTTTTTCATCGTTGGAGTTTTTATTTTTCGGTATTTTCCGGAATAATTAATTTAATTATTTTGAGGGACAAGTAATGTGTTTCGATAATGCTGAATTCACACGCAAATCTTCGAAAAATTTTATTTCAATTAAGGAAAAGCAATTTACAATTTTTTTCGACTGAAATTATAAAAGGAAAATTTTATATTAAAAGTTTCTTGCAAAGTCTTGAAGGAAATTAGGTGTGTATGATATGAGGGCTTTTCAACCATAGTAGGCCAAGCCCATTTTGAAAAAATAAAGTAAGATAGTCCATTCAGAAGGTGCATGAAATTTGTTTTATCCACTCCCACAGTGAACCACCATAGTGAACAACACCCCACAGTGAATATAATCTCATGCTTTATCATATATGTCATGTGTTTACAGGTTCAGTTTATTGTGGGGGTGCATAAAACACATTTTATGCACATCTAAATAGACTTTTTCTTTTTTTTAATGGACTTGGTCTACTACAGTTGTGAGCTCCTCATGTATTCCATTGCCCTTCAAGGGATTAGTTTTCATAGTTATATTAACGTGCATAATATAGCAAAAAACTTTCAGAAAAATAAAGTAGTTTAACGATTTTTTAAACGTCTCATTTTTAACACAAATGGTGTCATTCAAAAGTTAAGTTAAAGTTTAGTTGTCTTTTTTCTTTCTTTCTTTCTTTTTTTTTTTTTTTTTTTTTTTTTTTTTTTTTTTTTTTTATTAGTTATGATAAATTTCAGAAAGAAGTTCATAATTGCATCAAGTTAAACATCAAGTTAAACGACTTTTACTTTTAAAAATACATTAAAAATATAAAGAATGGTTATTACTTTCAGTCAAGACTATAAATACTATTATACTTAAGGAATTATTGAATTTTAAAACTTCTTACAGATGGATTGTTTGGAGGCATTCTGTATATACTCAGCATAACCCTTTTTATTCGCAAATACCTATTAAAATATTTATTCACTTAAAAGAGAGAATCCTTATCACAGAATCACATTATTATCACAGAAATCTTACGTGGGTTATACGGCGGATCTTCGAATGGACTATAAGGACACACCAGTGCTTTACAGTCTGTTTCGTTAAATCCTTTTTCTTTGCAGAAGGAAGGAATTTCCACATTGGTTTCAAAATTTGCTGGTTCATTCATATCCTAAATATTTGGGTAAAATGTGCAATATAAATAATCAATAAATATAGCAATTGATTGCAAAGGTTCGCACCTTTTTACTTAAATAGCAGCATATAATTTTGACTATGAAGGTACTTCTTTTACAGACATACTATTAACGGACAGCTATCTACGTGTCGCTCCCTCGCAAGAAAAGTGACACACCTCGCAAAAATTCACTTTGCATTTTATTCCACTAACATATCTGTCGTGGGTACATCTTGTTACGCAAAAAGTTTCATATGTGTAGTTATACGGAAAATCACTTTATTACGCTATTTGTCCATTCGTGACTACGGAAGAGGAGTGGATTGTGTAGGGAGGTAAATTTATCCAATTCTTGACACCTCTTTATATGTTTTCATTCTTAAGGGTTTTATGCTTTTATAAGCACGTTTTTACCCTTGCATACAGTGCTAAGTGTTATTTCATTTTAATGTAAAATCACGAAAATTTTCATATGCCAGTAGTAGGAAAACAAGAGTACGGGGACAGGAGCAGGCGGGACTGCGGGACCGTCCCGCCTGCGGTGCCTCCTGCGGTACCTCCATGCCTCCGGCTGTCCCTGCTCAGTCGCTGGGATGAAGGGACCGTCCCTGCTCCCACCATCTCACCGCCGCCCTCCTGCGCCCCCTAGTGGAAAAAAGGAACATTCTATTATAACAGGATAGGTGAACAACCTTTCCTAATTAAAAATATTATCAATCACATCTCAACTTGGAATCATACTATATGATGAAGATTAAATTTGTATTTGAATTTTAAACAACCGTAATTTTAATGAGTATTATTAATTAAGCGAAACAATTAAAATTTCAGTTTTTAACCATTTTATTTAGATTTCTTCAACTACAAGATGAGATTATCAATTTAACACAAGAAAGTTAAACATATATTTGAATTTTGCTTGATAGATATCTTGATGAGTAGTATTAATTAAGTAAAAACAATGGAAAATATCAAGTTTTATAGAAAAAGACCGATTTCTTACGATTTTTATCAACTTAAGAGAGAAAACTTAAACGTACATTTCAGTTTTTAAGTGGTTATCATTTTAATGAGTATTTTTAATTAAGCAAAACAGTGAAAAATATAAATTTTTATTTGATTTCTTAAGATTTTTATCAACTACATGATCAGTGTATCGACTTAGAAGTTGAAAGTTAGACATGCATCCTAGTTTTTCAACAGCTATAGCCTTAATGAGTATCGTTAATTAAGTAAAAAACAATGGAAAATATCAAGTTTTATAGAAAAAGACTAATTTCTTACGATTTTTATCAACTTAAGAGAGAAAACTTAAACGTACATTTCAGTTTTTCAACAGCTATAACCTTAATGAGCATTCATAATTAAGTAAAAACAATGGAAAATATCGATTTTTATAGAAAAAGACTGATTTCTTACGATTTTTATCAACTGCAACATCAGTGTATCGACTTACAAGTTGAAAGTTAAACATGCATTCTAGTTTTTCAACAGCTATAATCTTAATGAGTATCGTTAATTAAGTAAAAAACAATGGAAAATATCAAGTTTTATAGAAAAAGACTGATTTCTTACGATTTTTTCAACTCAAACTTCAGAATATCAATTTGATAGAAAGAAATTTAAGCATGCATTCCAGTTTTGGACAACCATTTCCTTCATGAACATTAATAATTAAGCAAAACAACGGAAAATATTAAATTTTTAACTGATTTCTTCATATTTTTTTTATATATATATATATATATATATATATAAAATCAGAATACACAACTTAAAATAGAAATTTAAACATATTTTTTAGTTTTTGAACACTCGTTACCTCAAAGAATTTCAATAATTGAACAATTAACAAAGGAAACTAATGATTTTTTAACGAAAAAAGACGAATTAAACGAATTTGGTTAACTTTTACTCTAATTGGAAATTTCATCGTACTTTATATATACCAACTAAGTAGAATTTTAATGCATAAACGAATAATTTAAAGAAATCCCCAACACACAAATGTGAACCTGCAGAGCATTTCTTATTACGTCATATCTAAACTAAAACTTTTTTCTGCAACCCCTCCTTGCATGCATTCCAGGTAGGGGAACATAACAAAGAATTTTGACGTCACAACTTACAAAGGTGTACAACAAAAATGTTTACGTTCAAGAAAAAGTATCACATAGAGAGATAAAAAGAAGAGATTTAAGTTATTTATCCATTCTAGTTTTATAACAGTTACTACAACATCTCCAAACTAAAATTTGGAAGTCATAATGAGTATAATTAATTAAGCAAAATAATAGAAATATTAGTTTTTCAGAGGGGAAAAGACGAATTTAAACAAATTTTATTAGTTTTACACTAGTTTAATAATAATTTTAAGGAGGAAAAAGACGAATTTAAACTTTTTTTTTTTTTTTTTTTAGTTTTACAATATTTTTTCTTATCTCCAACATGGATATATCAATTTTAACAGAAGAATTAAACGTATATTATAGTTTTTAACAACAAAATCTTAACAAGTATCATTAATTAAACAAAAATAAATATCAATTTTAAAGAAAAGACGAATTTGAATAATTTTACACTAGTATTTTCAAAAGCAACATGGAAATATCAATACTTATTCACATATTTCACTTATTCACTGTATTCAATACTATATTTAATAAATTTGGATACACTTTAAGAATTTTCTAATCTATAATTAAATATTAGCTGTATATTTAATGTTACCCATGTTTTCAACATTAGTTCATAATCGTGAATTTTGTATTTTAAATACCATGTATTCAGGTTATTATTTTCACTTGAAATCATACAGAATTTTTTAACAGAGTTTGTTTTTGAAATCATTGAAGCAACTGTATTTAATATTTTTAACACCAATTTTCTAACATTTTCTAACATTTTCCGATTATACATTCTTCAGAAGTACATTTCTAAATGCTACAATCACTTTACACATCGAAAAGATATCATTGAAGCAACTGTATTTAATATTTTTAATACCAATTTTCTAAGATTTTTTAACATTTTCCGGTTATACATTCCTCAAAAGTTATTATTACGTATTTTAAACAATAGCAAATATTAATTTTAAGAATAAAAAGACGAATTTAAACAAATTTTATTAGTTTTACACTATTTTTTCTCACCTCCAACACGGATATATCAATTTTAACAGAAGAATTAAACGTATATTTTAGTTTTTAAGAACAAAAATGTAATAAGTATCATTAATTAAACAAAAAATAAATATCAATTTTCAAGAAAAGACAATTTTTTACACAAATTTTCAACTTTGAAATACATTTGTTTACATATATTGTTACAATATATTACTAAACTTAAACTTTTTAAAAAGTTTGAATGTCTTTACAAAGGGTTCATATTTATATTTTTCACGTCTTGACTGCATTCGAAATCTTACAACAAAAGTATACTTTTATTATTTTTATTATTATTATTATTCTAGAAAACCTAAAAAGTCATTTCTTGCTGCTTTAAACACTCGACATATTAAAACTACTCTGAGATATTCTACCCATATAATTAATCAAATTAGGACATGATTCATCTTACACTTCAAAATTTCTGAATTTTTACAATACTTATTTTCATCAAACTTTATTCTTGATCCTATATATTTTAGGAGTACAGAATTTTCACATCTGTTTTTATCTACTTATCAGAAAATTATTAAAACACCCAACAACATTTTCCAAATATGAATATTATCTTTACAGTTTAATAATACAAAACATACACGAATACAAAGTTTAATTTTTACAAACATTTCATATTTCAAACCGAACTTTTCGAAATTTTCACATCATAAGAGCAAACATTAGACGAACTTTTTAACATTAATATTGCTTAGATCTTTTCATCATAACTTTTAACTATGATAATTATCCATTTTTAGGTTGATTGTCGAAAAACTGTAACTGAAATTACATAAACTTAATGTAAAAAACCATGTTCTCACACAATTTCTTGAAATTCAACAAAGAATTGACTATTACTTATCTATTATTATTCTTATTAAATACTTATCTACATCAATCTCGACTCTCGATAGTATATAGATATTGCATCATTACACACTTACAACTCTTTTCAAACGTTTATCAAAAAAATAAGTCAATCAAAGTCTAGTAGTTATCACACCTGTTCCTCAGAAATATTACTATCATATGAAACAGTAAAGAAAATTAATAGATATTTAATATTTAATAACTTCATACGTGAAATTACTGCCGAATGAGAATACTAATAATCAATAAAATCAACTGTTGGACAAAAAAATAGTACAGATTACCGAAAATTCAAATCATTTTTTCTACAAAAATTACAAAAATTAACAAATGAATGACAAGTTAGAGAAATAACTAAAAAAGTTAATGAACATATTTACAAATTTATTAAAATCACACCTTTTTCTGGATTACAAACCGCAATTTCTTGAAAAATTTATCACCGAATTTGTAAGATTTTAGCCCTAGTATTACATACACTCAATAAATATTCAAAATTAACAAAAAATAATTTTTTAGTCTCATCAATAAGCAGAAATTCTATATTAAAAGAATATTTTCATAGTAGTACTTATAAAAATGAGAGTTTACAAACTGATTTTCATAATTTTATCACATTTAAACTTAATTTTTATACATAAAACATTATTTAATCAAATTTTATACTTTCTAATTCAGTAAAATTCAATACTTTTTTAGTTTTTAAACCAATACCACAATATTTATTTACATCAAACTTGATTCTTTACCTTTTATATTTCCACATTACACAAGTGAGTTAAATACTAACTTGGATCAGGAGTTGAAGTCAATTGATTCCATTCGATTTTCATCATGTACGCATTGCTCCTACACGAAATTTCTTACTGCTATAATCATCTAATGTATTAAAACTAATCTACTCATATTTTTAATCAATTCACCAGATGTTTCATCTCGCACTTCTGAATTATCGTGCATCAAGTTGTTTAAAATATAAATGCTATCTTTATAGTTTTAATGATATATAGTATACATGGTTTATCTTGAGTTAGCACTTCCATACTATTAATCAAATTATATGTTTCATCTTGCACTTGATCTTAATGATTTCATCTTGCATCTGAATTATCGTCCATCGAGTTTTTTTAAATAATAATATATTTATAGTTTTTGATTATACATAGCATGTACAAATACAATCTTTAATTTTAACATTTCATATTTCAAATAACCTATTTCCGAAACCAAGCTATGTGAATTTTACCACAATACTTATTATCATAGAATAATTTGTGTTTCACACTTTTCTAAAAATTATCAGATATGTACCCCTCAGAGAAATTACTATCATATGAATAAATGAAGAAAATTTAATTTATATTAAATGTACACGAAATTGATTGCAATATACATGTATTTAATAAAAATAAATAAATAAACGATTATTTATACATTAAACCTTTACTAAATATATATTTCTTTCATTATACAGATGTTTCAACAAGATGAACCAAAACAGCAGCAAACTTCAGAAATTAATGATCCGAATGATTCATCCCTAGCACATGTAGCGTTAACGAATAACACATATGTGAGTACTTATATGAGAAATACTAGAATTCGTATATGAAACGTAATTAGAGTAAATACAAAATGATTTGTCTTACTACCTACACTTTAACAAGTGCTTTTTACCTATATTATTGAAGAGAATCCTAACTGTGTCCATTTATTTCTACTACAGATGTGCTCTATTTGCTACAAACACTTCTTAAGTAAATGGAATTTAACAGAACATACAAAAATCTATACAGGTGAAAAATCCTACGCTTGGAAAGATTACCATAAATGCTGTTTTCAAGGAGACGTGAATAAAAAATGCACACATCATCATATAAAGCATCGTCAGATATATGTAAACTTAGCGAAGATATTCAAAAATTAGTCAGACTTTTGTAGAATTTAGAAATAAAGGAAGATATTTAGGCTATTTATCCATCATATTTTCACAACACTTACCACAATATCTCAAACTTAAAATTTGGAAGACATACACACTGCTGAAAAGTAATTTTGTGATTCTTCTAACCAGTATGAATGTATAGATATTATTTTGCAGTGTATTCTTTAAATGCTCACATTAAATATTCTTTTATATGCATATATCGTTGTGTTTATTTTTCTAATACCTATTACATTAATGAAATACATAACATTTTAAGTGAAACAACACTCTCACAACTTAAAAAATGCATAAGAACATACAAAAAATAAGCAGATGTATGAAAAAATATGCAAGTTTACAAAATAATTTCATTGTTTTCTAGAAATATTAACAAAAAATATTTACAATATGAAAAAATTGCAAAAGTGAAAAGAAAAATCACAAATGTAAAATCAAAAACCACAAAGTGAAAAACTCATAACAAAGTTTTTGAAAAAAAATATTTACAACAAAATTTTTTTTTACAAAAACCAAAACTTCCAAAAATATTTTTTTCAAAAAAATTTTTTTTCAAAAATATTTTTTTCAAAAAATTTTTTTTTCAAAAACATTTTTTACAAAAATTTTTTTTTTTTCAAAATAAGTTTTTACAAAAGTAAAAAAAAAGAAAATCACAACGTTAAAAAAATGAAAAATTTTTGTTAAAAAAGTGTAAAAAAATTGCAAAAAAATGTTGCAAAAATTTCAAAAAAGTTATGAAAAAAGTCTCAAAAATTTTGTTGGTTTTAATGCAGTATGCAATGGCGAAACCATTGCATTTGCTATTAAAAACAACAAAATTTTTGAAGCTTTTTCATAACTTTTTTGAAATTTTTGCAACATTTTTTTGCAATTTTTTTACACTTTTTTAACAAAAATTTTTCATTTTTTTAACGTTGTGATTTTCTTTTTTTTTACTTTTGTAAAAACTTATTTTGAAAAAAAAATTTTTTGTAAAAAATGTTTTTGAAAAAAAAATTTTTTGAAAAAAATATTTTTGAAAAAAAATTTTTTTGAAAAAAATATTTTTGGAAGTTTTGGTTTTTGTAAAAAAAAATTTTGTTGTAAATATTTTTTTTCAAAAACTTTGTTATGAGTTTTTCACTTTGTGGTTTTTGATTTTACATTTGTGATTTTTCTTTTCACTTTTGCAATTTTTTCATATTGTAAATATTTTTTGTTAATATTTCTAGAAAACAATGAAATTATTTTGTAAACTTGCATATTTTTTCATACATCTGCTTATTTTTTGTATGTTCTTATGCATTTTTTAAGTTGTGAGAGTGTTGTTTCACTTAAAATGTTATGTATTTCATTAATGTAATAGGTATTAGAAAAATAAACACAACGATATATGCATATAAAAGAATATTTAATGTGAGCATTTAAAGAATACACTGCAAAATAATATCTATACATTCATACTGGTTAGAAGAATCACAAAATTACTTTTCAGCAGTGTGTATGTCTTCCAAATTTTAAGTTTGAGATATTGTGGTAAGTGTTGTGAAAATATGATGGATAAATAGCCTAAATATCTTCCTTTATTTCTAAATTCTACAAAAGTCTGACTAATTTTTGAATATCTTCGCTAAGTTTACATATATCTGACGATGCTTTATATGATGATGTGTGCATTTTTTATTCACGTCTCCTTGAAAACAGCATTTATGGTAATCTTTCCAAGCGTAGGATTTTTCACCTGTATAGATTTTTGTATGTTCTGTTAAATTCCATTTACTTAAGAAGTGTTTGTAGCAAATAGAGCACATCTGTAGTAGAAATAAATGGACACAGTTAGGATTCTCTTCAATAATATAGGTAAAAAGCACTTGTTAAAGTGTAGGTAGTAAGACAAATCATTTTGTATTTACTCTAATTACGTTTCATATACGAATTCTAGTATTTCTCATATAAGTACTCACATATGTGTTATTCGTTAACGCTACATGTGCTAGGGATGAATCATTCGGATCATTAATTTCTGAAGTTTGCTGCTGTTTTGGTTCATCTTGTTGAAACATCTGTATAATGAAAGAAATATATATTTAGTAAAGGTTTAATGTATAAATAATCGTTTATTTATTTATTTTTATTAAATACATGTATATTGCAATCAATTTCGTGTACATTTAATATAAATTAAATTTTCTTCATTTATTCATATGATAGTAATTTCTCTGAGGGGTACATATCTGATAATTTTTAGAAAAGTGTGAAACACAAATTATTCTATGATAATAAGTATTGTGGTAAAATTCACATAGCTTGGTTTCGGAAATAGGTTATTTGAAATATGAAATGTTAAAATTAAAGATTGTATTTGTACATGCTATGTATAATCAAAAACTATAAATATATTATTATTTAAAAAAACTCGATGGACGATAATTCAGATGCAAGATGAAATCATTAAGATCAAGTGCAAGATGAAACATATAATTTGATTAATAGTATGGAAGTGCTAACTCAAGATAAACCATGTATACTATATATCATTAAAACTATAAAGATAGTATTTATATTTTAAACAACTTGATGCACGATAATTCAGAAGTGCGAGATGAAACATCTGGTGAATTGATTAAAAATATGAGTAGATTAGTTTTAATACATTAGATGATTATAGCAGTAAGAAATTTCGTGTAGGAGCAATGCGTACATGATGAAAATCGAATGGAATCAATTGACTTCAACTCCTGATCCAAGTTAGTATTTAACTCACTTGTGTAATGTGGAAATATAAAAGGTAAAGAATCAAGTTTGATGTAAATAAATATTGTGGTATTGGTTTAAAAACTAAAAAAGTATTGAATTTTACTGAATTAGAAAGTATAAAATTTGATTAAATAATGTTTTATGTATAAAAATTAAGTTTAAATGTGATAAAATTATGAAAATCAGTTTGTAAACTCTCATTTTTATAAGTACTACTATGAAAATATTCTTTTAATATAGAATTTCTGCTTATTGATGAGACTAAAAAATTATTTTTTGTTAATTTTGAATATTTATTGAGTGTATGTAATACTAGGGCTAAAATCTTACAAATTCGGTGATAAATTTTTCAAGAAATTGCGGTTTGTAATCCAGAAAAAGGTGTGATTTTAATAAATTTGTAAATATGTTCATTAACTTTTTTAGTTATTTCTCTAACTTGTCATTCATTTGTTAATTTTTGTAATTTTTGTAGAAAAAATGATTTGAATTTTCGGTAATCTGTACTATTTTTTTGTCCAACAGTTGATTTTATTGATTATTAGTATTCTCATTCGGCAGTAATTTCACGTATGAAGTTATTAAATATTAAATATCTATTAATTTTCTTTACTGTTTCATATGATAGTAATATTTCTGAGGAACAGGTGTGATAACTACTAGACTTTGATTGACTTATTTTTTTGATAAACGTTTGAAAAGAGTTGTAAGTGTGTAATGATGCAATATCTATGTATATACTATCGAGAGTCGAGATTGATGTAGATAAGTATTTAATAAGAATAATAATAGATAAGTAATAGTCAATTCTTTGTTGAATTTCAAGAAATTGTGTGAGAACATGGTTTTTTACATTAAGTTTATGTAATTTCAGTTACAGTTTTTCGACAATCAACCTAAAAATGGATAATTATCATAGTTAAAAGTTATGATGAAAAGATCTAAGCAATATTAATGTTAAAAAGTTCGTCTAATGTTTGCTCTTATGATGTGAAAATTTCGAAAAGTTCGGTTTGAAATATGAAATGTTTGTAAAAATTAAACTTTGTATTCGTGTATGTTTTGTATTATTAAACTGTAAAGATAATATTCATATTTGGAAAATGTTGTTGGGTGTTTTAATAATTTTCTGATAAGTAGATAAAAACAGATGTGAAAATTCTGTACTCCTAAAATATATAGGATCAAGAATAAAGTTTGATGAAAATAAGTATTGTAAAAATTCAGAAATTTTGAAGTGTAAGATGAATCATGTCCTAATTTGATTAATTATATGGGTAGAATATCTCAGAGTAGTTTTAATATGTCGAGTGTTTAAAGCAGCAAGAAATGACTTTTTAGGTTTTCTAGAATAATAATAATAATAATAATAATAAAAGTATACTTTTGTTGTAAGATTTCGAATGCAGTCAAGACGTGAAAAATATAAATATGAACCCTTTGTAAAGACATTCAAACTTTTTAAAAAGTTTAAGTTTAGTAATATATTGTAACAATATATGTAAACAAATGTATTTCAAAGTTGAAAATTTGTGTAAAAAATTGTCTTTTCTTGAAAATTGATATTTATTTTTTGTTTAATTAATGATACTTATTACATTTTTGTTCTTAAAAACTAAAATATACGTTTAATTCTTCTGTTAAAATTGATATATCCGTGTTGGAGGTGAGAAAAAATAGTGTAAAACTAATAAAATTTGTTTAAATTCGTCTTTTTATTCTTAAAATTAATATTTGCTATTGTTTAAAATACGTAATAATAACTTTTGAGGAATGTATAACCGGAAAATGTTAAAAAATCTTAGAAAATTGGTATTAAAAATATTAAATACAGTTGCTTCAATGATATCTTTTCGATGTGTAAAGTGATTGTAGCATTTAGAAATGTACTTCTGAAGAATGTATAATCGGAAAATGTTAGAAAATGTTAGAAAATTGGTGTTAAAAATATTAAATACAGTTGCTTCAATGATTTCAAAAACAAACTCTGTTAAAAAATTCTGTATGATTTCAAGTGAAAATAATAACCTGAATACATGGTATTTAAAATACAAAATTCACGATTATGAACTAATGTTGAAAACATGGGTAACATTAAATATACAGCTAATATTTAATTATAGATTAGAAAATTCTTAAAGTGTATCCAAATTTATTAAATATAGTATTGAATACAGTGAATAAGTGAAATATGTGAATAAGTATTGATATTTCCATGTTGCTTTTGAAAATACTAGTGTAAAATTATTCAAATTCGTCTTTTCTTTAAAACTGATATTTATTTTTGTTTAATTAATGATACTTGTTAAGATTTTGTTGTTAAAAACTATAATATACGTTTAATTCTTCTGTTAAAATTGATATATCCATGTTGGAGATGAGAAAAAATATTGTAAAACTAAAAAAAAAAAAAAAAAAAAAGTTTAAATTCGTCTTTTTCCTCCTTAAAATTATTATTAAACTAGTGTAAAACTAATAAAATTTGTTTAAATTCGTCTTTTCCCCTCTGAAAAACTAATATTTCTATTATTTTGCTTAATTAATTATACTCATTATGACTTCCAAATTTTAGTTTGGAGATGTTGTAGTAACTGTTATAAAACTAGAATGGATAAATAACTTAAATCTCTTCTTTTTATCTCTCTATGTGATACTTTTTCTTGAACGTAAACATTTTTGTTGTACACCTTTGTAAGTTGTGACGTCAAAATTCTTTGTTATGTTCCCCTACCTGGAATGCATGCAAGGAGGGGTTGCAGAAAAAAGTTTTAGTTTAGATATGACGTAATAAGAAATGCTCTGCAGGTTCACATTTGTGTGTTGGGGATTTCTTTAAATTATTCGTTTATGCATTAAAATTCTACTTAGTTGGTATATATAAAGTACGATGAAATTTCCAATTAGAGTAAAAGTTAACCAAATTCGTTTAATTCGTCTTTTTTCGTTAAAAAATCATTAGTTTCCTTTGTTAATTGTTCAATTATTGAAATTCTTTGAGGTAACGAGTGTTCAAAAACTAAAAAATATGTTTAAATTTCTATTTTAAGTTGTGTATTCTGATTTTATATATATATATATATATATATATATAAAAAATATGAAGAAATCAGTTAAAAATTTAATATTTTCCGTTGTTTTGCTTAATTATTAATGTTCATGAAGGAAATGGTTGTCCAAAACTGGAATGCATGCTTAAATTTCTTTCTATCAAATTGATATTCTGAAGTTTGAGTTGAAAAAATCGTAAGAAATCAGTCTTTTTCTATAAAACTTGATATTTTCCATTGTTTTTTACTTAATTAACGATACTCATTAAGATTATAGCTGTTGAAAAACTAGAATGCATGTTTAACTTTCAACTTGTAAGTCGATACACTGATGTTGCAGTTGATAAAAATCGTAAGAAATCAGTCTTTTTCTATAAAAATCGATATTTTCCATTGTTTTTACTTAATTATGAATGCTCATTAAGGTTATAGCTGTTGAAAAACTGAAATGTACGTTTAAGTTTTCTCTCTTAAGTTGATAAAAATCGTAAGAAATTAGTCTTTTTCTATAAAACTTGATATTTTCCATTGTTTTTTACTTAATTAACGATACTCATTAAGGCTATAGCTGTTGAAAAACTAGGATGCATGTCTAACTTTCAACTTCTAAGTCGATACACTGATCATGTAGTTGATAAAAATCTTAAGAAATCAAATAAAAATTTATATTTTTCACTGTTTTGCTTAATTAAAAATACTCATTAAAATGATAACCACTTAAAAACTGAAATGTACGTTTAAGTTTTCTCTCTTAAGTTGATAAAAATCGTAAGAAATCGGTCTTTTTCTATAAAACTTGATATTTTCCATTGTTTTTACTTAATTAATACTACTCATTAAGATATCTATCAAGCAAAATTCAAATATATGTTTAACTTTCTTGTGTTAAATTGATAATCTCATCTTGTAGTTGAAGAAATCTAAATAAAATGGTTAAAAACTGAAATTTTAATTGTTTCGCTTAATTAATAATACTCATTAAAATTACGGTTGTTTAAAATTCAAATACAAATTTAATCTTCATCATATAGTATGATTCCGAGTTGAGATGTGATTGATAATATTTTTAATTAGGAAAGGTTGTTCACCTATCCTGTTATAATAGAATGTTCCTTTTTTCCACTAGGGGGCGCAGGAGGGCGGCGGTGAGATGGTGGGAGCAGGGACGGTCCCTTCATCCCAGCGACTGAGCAGGGACAGCCGGAGGCATGGAGGTACCGCAGGAGGCACCGCAGGCGGGACGGTCCCGCAGTCCCGCCTGCTCCTGTCCCCGTTCTCTTGTTTTCCTACTACTTATGCCTCTTCTATAAAATTTACTTTATAACGAGATGTGTCACTTTTCTTGAGGGTAAAAGCGATGTGCGGCGAGTGAACATAATGTTATTTTTTTTCCTTTTTTTATTATTAACTTGTGTGGAAAGATAATATTTAAAATAAAAAATGATAAGCTACATATTCATCATATCATGTTATATGATTTTAAAAAGCGATTGAGTGCTAGACATGCTACAAAAATTATTTCAGATGTTTATTTAGACCATGTGCCCGCGCTATAAGGACAGTTGAAAAACGGGTTTTGTTGAATTCGAAATGGTGATTTTAATCTAAATGATAAATTTCGCTCTGAGCGATCTCCTGGAATTGTTAATGACTCAATCCTTGATTTGTTGGATAATAATCCACGAATTATTGATGAAGAAATTGCTGAGAGACTAAATGATGACAATTCG